>WUAW01014101.1:9557-20507 GCA_017165845.1 Thaumetopoea pityocampa | reverse complement strand
CAAATAAAGCCTAATTGAAGTCTGAAATGAAATCTTTACAAAGCAAACTCGCATTCTAAATTAGCTGGATTATTGATAGTACAAGTTATTACTCAAAATTATTGGAATGTTATGTGAAATGAACAGGATTTGATTTGTAATTTTAGAATTTATCATAGAAGGTAAGTACTTATGAAATAATATCACATAAATCTTCGTATAGTGGAGACTAATTTCTTAAAAACATTGGAAAATACAGAGATCATAGTCTAATTAGTAATCAGAATTTGAGATTATCTATGAGTTAAGGAACGTATAACATAGCTAGATGTCAGATGGGTTAATGAATCTAACATCTAGTTTGAAACTGAACTCAAAACGCTGGGTCCAGAATATGTCCACACGTCTATGTCTATGAGACACCAGCTATTGCAGGCGTTATGGGAGTACCGATATGACGTTAGATGACAATCATATCAAACTGTGTCTTAAGTTGGTACAATAATACTGTGTTGAAGAAGAAAACAGAAAAATAATATATTGTGATTATGCCAGATACAAGAAGAAGATGAAAAATACAGTATTGGCACAATACTAAATTGAGAAAGAAGAAGGAAGATAGTGTATCGCGGCAGTGTTAAGTTGAAGAAAAAACGGAAAACACTGTAAAATGTACTGTAATAATGTTCATACATTAGAATATTCCTAGTTTGAAACAAAAGAAAAATATTCTATTAGGTTAATGCTAATTCTAGCATAACAAAAGAAAAACGAAGTTACTGTGTTGGGACACTATTGGATGGAAGAAAGAGAAGGAAAGTACGGTAATAATTCTTTGTACAGTAATAACGTACGTCGGGATATGCTAGTTTGATGCAGAAGGAAGATACTGTATTGAGACAATGTTACGCTGAAGAAGGAGAAGGAATATAGGAATAAATAAAAGTGAACAGCAAAAGGCAGATGATGAATATTTATATATAGCTCTAATTCATCTCAGTAACAACAAAAACGCATTTTTTATCGAATATAATAATATAAACGCAAGAGAACCGATGAAGGTCGAAATGATAAAAACTATTGTTGATTATGGTAATATTATGTCGGTATCCTATCCAATGATTACAACAAAAGTGTGATAATAATAATTTAATTTACAACTAGTTTTAACTTAATGGCTTAAGTCATATAGTGTTATGGTGAACTAATGGATAATTTCCTTTACATCCAAACGATAATTATCATATATGTGTATACTTTATCTTATTTTTCTCATAAAATATTATTTTGTATTTATTCTATATTTGCATTTATTTATTTTTGGTATACACAAAAGATCGCAATCAAAGTTGCCATTACTAATTAACTAACTGATTAGGATATCGGAGCGACCAAATCTTAGTCTCCAAAAATAAGAGCTTCTATTTCGGTCTGTCCCGCGCCACTTCCTTTCAGTTCTCTACCTGAATTTCGCACAGGTCCTATCTCTCTTCATCATTTCAATGGTAGCAGATGTCTTCGTATCATTGCACGATCCTCTTCCATTCTTTCAAGGTAGCCGAAAAGTCTGTACGATTTTATCTCACCGATGGTATTTGGCTCAACCACGAGATCTTTTATCTTACACTTCCTTCTCTTCCACGCCTTGTCTTCTGCCTGCACTGGGCCTTATTTTTTATTTTGAATTAAGCAGAGCTCACCAAGGACAGTNGTAGCCGAAAAGTCTGTACGATTTTATCTCACCGATGGTATTTGGCTCAACCACGAGATCTTTTATCTTACTCTTCCTTCTCTTCCACGCCTTGTCTTCTGCCTGCACTGGGCCTTATTTTTTATTTTGAATTAAGCAGAGCTCACCAAGGACAGGTTTTAGATAGGTTAACCATTCTAATATCTAATTTAAACCCGGTCTTTCCTGTGCTGCAAATGAAAATTAATATGGTGGTTACTGAATGATGTTTGAATAACACTGTCCGAATAACAGTTGTCACAGGGATTGTGGGTGATCCGCCGAAGCTGTGGCAGAACACTCACGTGATTACACGGCTTCGGCAATCTGGGCTAGAGAAGGTCTCTCGGGGGGTTTTAGTGGGTGCGAGCGCCACATTATCTCTCTAAGATATGCGACAGGCATTTCTCACCGCCTAAAAAAAGAGACTGTGTGTGCTACGGGAACGGTCAGACGGTAGTCGACCGTCTTAATCCAACCCACAACCAAGCCCCTTGCAATAACAGCATATCAATTCATCCACAGTCATAATTATTTTCATATACAGTACTTTCATCGGTTATAGGTAACTTGAACTTGACCTATTTGAAATAAGTTATTAGTTTGGTTAAGGTAGGTTTTCCTCTTCCGATACTTCCATTCACATTTGCCCGGTATATTCGTTTCGTCATTCGAATATCACTTATCTTTTCTAAATGACCAAACATTATATAACGTAAATGTGTTGGAATTATTTCTGTGTTTGAATATTGTATTGAATCAAATAAATAACAAAAGGAAATTCTAAATAATTATAACTTATACATAATAATTTTCTTTAATTTATTTATTTACAGATCCATTACATAATTTATACTAATTTATATACTATTTTACTGTATTCAAAATTAAACTATTTAATTTATTCAAAAAGGAAAGAAAAATTAAGATTATTAACAAAAAAAATTGAATTAAATTTTATTACCGATTGATTGCTGCTCCACCCCATGTGAGATAATGCAGCAATGGGACACACATGTGCAGGCCAGTCTGCTGGCAATCATCTGGAGGATGGTGTTGGGGCTGTCCCACACCCGGTGCACGAGGGATGTGCATCTCTCGCGCATTGTGGCGTAGAAATAATCAACACGAGCGTCCGCGAACATCCCGGATGCACTACAGAACTGAGGCAACCATCGACTATGTGGTCGGTGGAGGCAGCCCAATAATAATTGATTCCTTGTTAGATAATCACTGCGCGTCTATCGAAACTGAATTTAAACAAGTCCATAGGTTTTATATTATGCTAACAATACCACATTGACTTCTAAAACATCTTAACTATCCCAACTAATACTATAAATGCGAATGTGAGTTTGTTTGTTTATTTATTACGCTCTCACGCCGTAACTATTCAACTAACTATTGAGGAATTTCGTACACACATGATCAGAGGTACGGAGAAGGCCATAAGGTACCTTTAATCCCGACTAGAAACTGTTCTTGAGAGATAGAATAAATTGTATTTTCAACATTCTCTGATATGTATTAAGGACGATTATCAGTGCGAGCGAAGCTGCGGTTAAAAGCTAATGATTGTATAAAGCCAAAATAGGTAACGCGTTCAAGCGTTGTGCGTTTGACGTTCTCTGTATTTCGTTACGTCACAGTGAAATGCACACGCCGCATTTTGACCGCGTGTCTACTGATTATACACCTACATATGTATCTCTTTATTCGTGTATCTGTGTAAACGAGTAATAAATAAATCTACGCTATTTTTCTGCTCGGCTAAAATCAGAGAGGATACTTACAACCTTTCATTCTTGAAAAATGATGATTCTGAAATGAAATAATATAATATAATATTCTGAACACTTCACACACATTTATCTAGTCCCAAACTAGGGTTCCTTATATCTTGAATACTAGACAACGATATACATACTTATATAGATAAATAATATACATAAATAGATAAATACGTCCATGACTCGGATACATTTAGAAATCGGATGTTTTTGAAAATTTGACATTTAATAATTATATAATATTACAGTATATTTATATAAATAAAGATACATAAATAATAAATTATAAAATTAAAAAATAATTTTAATTTTATAATTTACTAGCTTTTGCCCGCGGCTCCGCCCGCGTGAATGTCGGTTTTCTGCTACATGAGAAATCACGAAACAAACACAGATTTATATAAAAAACTATAACCACTTTTACGTACCTAAGCGGCTGCTACTAAAACAGGGATCAAGCTGTATCTTCAATTTTACTACACCGATTTTGATGAAATATACCGCATTAATTAAGAGGGAATAGTATCATTAAGACTGTAATAGTTTGATCAAAATCTATCCGTTGGTTTTTGCGTGAAGCCCGAACAAACAAACAAACAAACAAACATTGACGGATTCTGTTTCAGCAGCCCTTAATTAGTCGATCTGAGTAGTTAGTATTTAAATATCTTTGATTTTTGAAAATTTGATATTTAACAATTTTATAATAGTATAGATTATTTATATATCTATAAATATATTTAAAATATATCTAACAAAGATTGTGTTTTTATGTTTTTATGTCCTCAGATAATGTTATAGTATTTATTTATAATAGTATAGATAAAACGCACAACAGTTGAAAACATCTGTCGTAGATTTAAACCGCTAGCTCGGACCCAATTTTGTAATTTCGAACACTCTTGAAATTTCTAGAGAAAACAAAAGATGATTGAAATGTCTGGAACGTTTGGCGAGCGAGTGTATAAATGGTCTCGCAGCGCGCCCAGCGGGCAGATATTGTTTAAGTATAAAACGATTTCAAAAGGCGAAGAAGATAAAGTAAAAAGATGTGAACAGTGTGAGCACGGACAAACGAGAAGACAGTGCTAGCGGAGGTGGTGCTCACGAATGTGCTCTGTGTTAGTGTGTTGTTCGTAAAGCGCCGTGTAAGTTTGTGAGTAATTTCAAATCTCTCTGCATTACTGTTTTTATTCCCATCCCCGTACGCGCTTCTCGTAATAATATTAAATTTATTATTCATAGTAATTACTTATTTACGTATATCTATTATTATTATAAAATTGTTATATGTCAAATTTTCAAAAATCAAAGTTAGTTAAAAGCAAACTACTCAAATCGACAGGGTTTCTGAAATCAAATCCGTCGATGTTTGTTGTTTGATTTTGGTTAAACTATTACAATCTTACAGATACTATTCCGACTCAAATACTGCAGCATGTTTCATCAAAATCGGTCTACTAGAATTGAAGATACAGCTTGATCCCTGTTTTAGTAGCTGCCGTTAAGGAACGAGAGGTCAAGTAAAAGTCGTTTTGTATAAATTTATGACTGATTGTTTCGGGTTTTCCCATGTAGTGGAAAACCGGCATTCACGCGGGTGGAATCGCGGGCAAAAGCTAGTAACAAATAAAATTGATTGATTACCCACTCACAATAAATTGTGAAAAATAGTGTTACTTCATTCAACGCGGAATATATACCTTTCAATAGGTGCCTAGGTAGGCTTCATGAGCAGCCGGGAAGTGTCAATAAAGGCACGTCAGGCTGTTCATAGAGGAGTGCTAGTCCCTACACTTATCTGTGGTAATGAATATTGGGTTTGGCAAAAGAAGCATGAAAGCAAAATAAATTACTTGAATGTGGGAGCCGTTTCTCAGACTCCCTCTCCTGATGATCCTGATCAGAACAATAGATCAAAATTTTCAAATTATTGTATTGACATCGGTCTTTGACAAGTGTGCAAAATTTTGAATTAATCTCCTTTTAAAGTGGATAAAAATCGAGTTCAAAAATTCCGTTACATACATACAGGTGAAGCTAATAAAAGCGCGTTAAAAGCCAAACTAAGAACATGACGAGTTATTTAACAGTGGGGCGAGACTTAAGAAATTATTGTTTGGTTATATTGTAAAACTCATGAAAAACAAGAATATTTGTTCATTTATTTGTACTTTATACACTAATGATATATGAGTGAGCTTAATGTCTACAGTATTTTCTCAGTATTTGATAATAAATAGAGAAGTGTGAGACTCAGTGTAATTAAGTTTATATACATACATACACTCACGCCCTTTTCCCTGGCTCTCCGGCGGGGATTCGAACCCCGGTCTCCTGCATTACAGGCGGGTATACTGACCACTATACTACCGAAGAATTAGGGTAGGCAGAGACCACTTCTTTCCACCTGCTACGAGCAAGGTGGCTATCCGTAGCCCACTTTTCGCCCCCGCGGGAAATGAGATGTGTCGGATGGCGAACCACGACGCCGTTATTTTAAGGTTCAAAAGCAATAAAATGCCTCATTGCAAAAGAAGGAAAGGAAAGAGGTGTATTGAGCAAGGAGTATGGAATTTGAGAAAAGGATTATAGGATATAGGATACCACTATCTCGGAAGGAATAGGAAGAGCCAGTAGTAGCTCGGGAGGCCGGGATCGCTTACCCGTATACTTAAGTCTATTTGCCGGACAGGCAAAAAGACTAAGTACTCCCTGACCTTTTATAATATTAAGCTTATATAATACTGAAATATTACATACAAACACATAAATGCAGGATGCATAATAAACTAACCCAGTAAAAATATAATGTTATACATGAATACACAAATATAATATAATAATAAACATTGAATTCCTTGAGGTGATGCTGTCAGTATATTGCCAGTAGTTATTAGCAGATAAAGATATAAAAGAGATTTTTACCTAATGTATATTCGTAATATAGAACTTAGGGTGTTACCATTAAGCGAAAAGTTTGCGGCAAATCGTAAGCAGCTTTGCGCGTATTTCTACCAACTGAATCAATTTTCGTATACAGATCAGCCGTTTACTAATCAATCTATCTATACTATTATAAAATTGTTAAATTTCAAATTTTCAAAAATCAATGATATTTAAAAACAAACTACTCAGATCGACTAATTAAGGGCTTCTGAAACCGAATCCGTCGATGTTTCTTTGTTTGTTTGTTCGGGCTTCACGCAAAAACCAGCGGGTAGAGTTTGGCTAAGCTGTTACAGTTTTAAAGGTACTATTCCGACTTAAACACTGCGGTATGTTTTATCAAAATCGGTCCAGTAGAATTGAAGATACATCTTGATCCCTGTTTTAGTAGCCGCCGTTATGGTACGAGAGGTCAACAAAAAGGCAACGATTTTTGTATGAATAAATGATTGTGTCGGAATTTCCCAAGTAGAGAAAAACCGACATTCACCCGGGCGGAGCCGCGGGCAAAAGCTAATATATCATAATTGGCTAGCAATTAAACCAAACAAAACAAAGGATTTACCTTTTGCATCTACGTTTTAACTGCATTGCTTGGAACGATTATAAAACTAGCTTGTGAGTCGTACATGTTCCATAATTTCTTAATAAGTAGTGATAGGTAGGGTTGCCATTCATCTCATGAGAGGCGATACTTCCCGTTTCTGAGAACCTGAATTTTTTTATGAGACGCGTTCACTAATGAGTAAACGCGTCTCATCAAAAAATAGTGACCGGTTACTAAAGCCTGCACTTAATGTTCCTTGGGTCACTTATAATGCATTTTTAATCAAACTTCATGATAATATTATGTAGCCAATGACGTTAGTTGGACAATAAGCTAATTTAATAAATTTACACTAATATAATAAAAACGAAAGTGTGTTTACTTATCTGTTTGTATTATCTGTGTGCGCTTTTGATATTTACAAATTTTCATTAAAAATCCATCAATAACTCTAGTTTAATCTTTTCATATATGAATATTATTTATAAAAAGTGAATAACTTGTGATAATCATTTTTGTAAGCCTGTTTAATGTTATATTAATAATATTAAACAGGCTTACATAAACGATATATTTAAAAATATAATTTAAAATTTTAATAATAGGCAACTGAAGTGAATAGGTCTGGTCAATATAAGTTTTAAATGTTCTAACGTAGCTTGACAGTCTGTAAGATATAATTGGTTCAGCTCATTATTTGTGAAGTAATTGAAGTATTTCATGTGATATTTTATGTTTTATTAAAGAAAATTTGGCAACTATATACCGTAATTTGTCACATACATAATTAGAATGCACTTTCCAATTAAGCCGGTTGTCAATTACCACACCTAGGTACTTTTGCTGTTCTACAATATCAATTGCATCCCAATCGCGTATCTATGCTATTATTATCTCCCCTGCTTCAACCTTTCAACAAATTTCTTATCTTCCAAGTATACCTTGATGTAAGGATCCGCCTTTATCAACTCCATTAGTTACGTTATATTATATGCTAGTGGAATTTCCGTACTTAATCAAAGTTGACAACCCTAGCGCTAATCGAGTAGAATAAGTGGCGATATCTGAATGGTCAATCGCTTGCTTAGCATATTCAAGGTCATGAACACGGTCTCTAGGTTTTCAAAATTCCATATGTGAATCATAATATTCGGCTCCAAACACTTAATCTTTAGAAAAAATGTCAAGGATATCCTCAAATAACGTAATCTTATATAATTAATGTATTGCTATGTATTACTAGCTGTTTCCCACGGCTCCGCCCGCATAAATGTCGGATTTCAGCCACATAGGAAACCCTGATAGAATCATAAATTTATATAAAATTAGCTTTTGCCCGCGGCTCTGCCCGCTCGAATGTCGGTTTTCCGCTACATTGGAAATCCCGACACAACCATATATTTATATANCAGCCACATAGGAAACCCTGATAGAATCATAAATTTATATAAAATTAGCTTTTGCCCGCGGCTCTGCCCGCGTGAATGTCGGTTTTCCGCTACATTGGAAATCCCGACACAACCATATATTTATATAAAAAAAAACTACGAACAACTTTTACTTGACCTCTCGTACCTTAACGGCGGATACTAAAACAGGGATCAAGCTGTATCTTCAATTCTACTGGACCGATTTTGATAAAACATGCCGCATCAATTAAGCCGAAATAGTACCTTTAAGACTGTAATAGTTTAATCAAAATCTACCTGTTGGTTTTTGCGTAAAACCCGAACAAACAAACAAACACCGATGGATTTGGTTTCAGAAAGAAGCCCTTAATTAGTCGATCTGAGTAGTTCATTTTTAAATGTCTTTGATTTTTGAAAGTTAGAAATTTAATAATTTTATAATAGTATTGACAGATGTGTAAAACATTATGTATGTGGCGGGGCAGCCAGCCAGATAATACTAAGTTACGAATTGACCCCAAACAGGTAGTGATGCTTCGTATGTTGAATAAATAGTATTCTAATGAACCAATGACTGCACGGATGGCGCAGTGGTTTAAGCGTCCATTGCGCTGTCGAGTGTTGTGGGTTCAATCCCCACACGGGACAACAACTTTGTGTAAACCACAAATTGTTGTTCTGAGTCTGGGTGTTCTGTGTTCCCGTTATATGAATGTTTGTAAAGTCCCCGCGACACAGGAATTAATCCTAATGCGGGAGTTGTCTTTAAAAAAAAGTGGCCTTATGCTCGTCTCTTTATGTGTGAACCTTTGTGGTTCACAGTCTATAATTCTTATTATTAATTTAAGATTTTCTAATAACTTTGATTTCGATTTATTATACATGCTGTAAATAAATACATAATATGTATGAATGTACGCAATGAGGAAGTTTAACACTTTTGAACCTTATAAAATGGCGGCGTCATAGTTCACCAAACTGCCAGCGGGGGCGTGGAACACAGGACAGGTGGAAAGAAGTGATCTCTGCCTAAGAGATCACTTCTTTCTACTTGCTACAATCGTTCAATGTAGCAAAGTGACTATCCGCAGCCCACATTTTTTTTAGTATATAAATATTTAATAAATCTTAATAATTTTGTCATGAATTCTTTATAATTTTGTAATATTTTAAATTAGTTGAACTTTTGGCAGTAAATAAATATACATATATGGTACACATACGATTCAAGCTAATATATAAGTATGTAAAAACGGTTTTTTTATTAAGTCATCACCACCACCAGCCAGTAGGATAACACTGCAAGAGATGGACCCCGCCTTCCCCTCAAAAAGTAAAAGAATTTACCACAATCTTCACGTTTGGAACCTTCCAAGACGCCTGTCCTGCAGATCGCAGTAGATTTTGATAGAATAACAGTATAACACTGCTGCCCGTTATCCTGGCACATCCCTCACCTGCTTCTCACAGCACCCACTGGAAGAGATCAGGTGATAATGCCGGCATCACAGAGAAATTCTATCACGTGCTAATATTTATAACAAATATCCTTATATCTTAACAGGATTATAACCTTAATCTAAACTATTATAAAATTGTTAAATGTCAAATTTTCAAAAATCAAAAATATTTAAAAACAAACTATTAAGATCGACTAATTAAGGGATTCTGAAACCAAATCCGTCGATGTTTGTCTATTTGTTTGTTTGTTCAGGCTTCACGCAAAAAGCAGCGGGTACTTTTGGTTAAATTGTTACATTCTTAAAGGTACTATTCCGACTTAATTATTGCGGCATGTTTCATCAAAATCAGCCCAGTAGAATTGAAGATACAGTTTGATCCCTATTTTATGAATCCGAACAGTGAATAGGAAAATAAATATTTTATTAATTATACGAATCAGAGTGCATGCCACACGTCAACGAAGTTTTGTTTTAATAGTTGATGCATTATTGAGACACCATACGAGTATTCGTTGAATTGTGCAATAATTTTGCGGCCTTTCATCATGGCGTATTCCAGCTAGTTCCTGTATCACACACAGAAAGTGATACAATGATTGATATAGAGAATTAGTACGTTACGAAGCGTTGCTAGCCAGCTCTAATCTCAAAAATTACCCCATTGTAAATAAAAAAGTAACATTATTTAGAAAAAAGTAAAACAACGTATATCTTTATAGATATTCTATTACGTAATGTTACATTTTGAGCAATTTTTGGGTCTTGTAAGTAATACGACGGGTCAAAATTAGCGCAAAGTGGAACAAAAGTTACTTCTTGGTAACGCCAGTTACATGTCATCTCATTTATATTTGTTCATCGTGTGCAGGTAGTGGCAGTTTACCGGGCAGCCCTGAAACGTCACCGACTTGCGGCAGTTTTCCACACACTACCACGTCCGAACCACAGGTGAGTTCCACTTTAAGCCTATATCGACAGTAGATTTCCTCGCGAGTTTGATGTCTTCAGCCATAATGACTGATTGATTCAGCGCTAGTTACCCTGCTTTTTGTATAAATTGGTCTCGGGTCCAAATCTATATATC
>WUAW01014100.1:0-16271 GCA_017165845.1 Thaumetopoea pityocampa | reverse complement strand
TAAAGGGACGAAGCCCATCATCGTGATGTTCCTTAATCTTGTCACTGCGGCGCCAGTGACAGCGGAGCGGAGTCATAAAAGCAAACGGAATGTTAACAAATTGTACAATTTTGTTTGGTTTAAGTAGTTAATGGCAGCCCACATAATGAACTGATATGAATTTCGTCACTATGTCAAGTGGAGTGTCATTAGGTACGTTTATCGCGTGCAACAAATACTTGTGTCACGTACAAATACTTATTTCGTGTCTGGGAATTCTAAGGATACAACGCCCTCGCACACATTGATACATCTCAAAATTCTAAATATGTGTATATGACTGCAATTTATTGGAACTTACGACAGACGACAGTCGGCCATACATACATATTTAAAATCACGCCTTTTTTCCCTGGTCCTCCGGCGAGGAATCGAACCCTGGTCTCCCGCGTGACCAGCAGGGATACTGACCACTACACGAAGAATTGGTGTATATAGAGACCACTTCTTTCTACTTGCTACAATCTTTCAATGTATTAAAGTGGTTATCCATGGCCTACTATTTGCCCCCGCGGGAAACGAGACGTGTCGGATGGCGAACCGCGACGCCGCCATTTTATAAGGTTGAAAGTGTTAAAGTTCCTCAATGCATTTCCACGGAAGGAAGATAAAGTAGGAAGTGTCTTGAGCAAGGGATACGCTATTATTCGCACCCATAATACGTAGCATACAACGCTTAACGCCATCTCCGGAGCCGAGTCACAAACGAAACAACAGCTTCGGATCAATACTCGCTAATGGAAGTAACGCTTCACAGCACCCTTAAAACTTAATAGAGGTTNATCTTGAGCAAGGGATACGCTATTATTCGCACCCATAATACGTAGCATACAACGCTTAACGCCATCTCCGGAGCCGAGTCACAAACGAGACAACAGCTTCGGATCAATACTCGCTAATGGAAGTAACGCTTCACAGCACCCTTAAAACTTAATAGAGGTTAGAAACATTTTAAACTAAGGCAATCATCGGCATCATGAACAAATTGATCTTTAAAGGGGACTGCCCATCCATTACAACATACATATATACATACACTCACGCCTTTTTCCCTGGCTATCCGGCGGGGAATCGAACCCCGGTCTCCCGCGTAACAGGCGGGTATACTGACCACTATACTACCGAAGAATTGGGGTAGGCAGAGACCACTTCTTTCCACTTGCTGCGTGCAAAGTGGCTATCAGTAGTCCACTTTTCGCCTCCGCGGGAAACGAGACGTGTCGGGTGGCGAACCGCAACGCAGCCATTTTATAAGGTTGAAATTGTTAAAGTTCCTCAATGCATTTCCACGAAAAGGAAGGAAAGGAAAGAGGTTGAGGTAGGGAAGGTGTATTGAGCAAGGAATATGGAATTTGGGAGAAGGACTATAGGATATAGGATACTGGAATGAATCCATTACAAGTTTACGAATAACAAATATGAATTATACATCAAATTGTACTTCAAAGCTAAGGAGACCCATCACAATTTATATAATTATCTAAAAACCAGAGAGCCCGTTTGCTAAAACGTTTCAGCTAGTCATGTTACTTCAGGTTAGCAATTAAACTATATTAATAAATAATTGTTGTTCGGAGTCTGGGTGTTCTGTGTTCCAGTTATTTGAATGTTTGTAAAGTCCCCGCGACACAGGAATTAATCTTAATACGGGAGGTGGCTTTAAAAAAAATTAAAAATTTGTTTATAGTTTGTATGTAGGGGGTAATCTCCGAAAGTAATGATACGATTCTAAAAAATCTTTCACTAGTAGAAAGCTACATTATTCCTGTGTGCTATAGGCTATAAATTATATTTATATAATGCATATTAGTCGATTATCAGCATAGCAATGTATATCTAGCAAGTCGGAAAGCACTACAATTACGAAGGCATTATGGCGCACGCCCGGGAGAGTTTCCGAGCAGACAGGAATTCCACGCGGGCGGAGCAGCTAGTCAGCAATAATTACACAAAGTAAATCTTTATTGCTTTATTCATCAGTAAAATATTAATAAATCATCGAGGTAGTGTGCGGGGGGAGAAACGTCGGGCTGGTAACGGGCCCACGCTAATTGAGCCAGATACCCTATCATTGAGACAACGTGGGCGCAGCTCACTACCGTTCGATGCCGTATTATGTGGTCTTCCGTGTAAAGAACTATTTAATTTTCACATAAATATATTATTTTATGAAATATGTCTGTTTAATATTTTTCACTTCAGTGTGAAACGACAAGATATAGAGAATATGTACCTAGTATACATGTTAAATGTCAAATTTTGTAGATCAAAGATATTATTTGCTCGAGCTTCACGCAAAATCAGCGGGTAGATTTTGGTTAAACTGTTATAAACTTTAAGGTGCTATTCTGACTTAAATACTGCAGAATATTTAATCAAAATCGGTCCAGTAAAATTGAAGATACAGCTAGATGCCTGTTTTAATGGCTACCGTTAAGGTACGAGAACTCAAATAAGGCTTTTTATATAAAACTATATTTGTTTCAGGATTTCCTATGTAGCGGAAGACTGGCATTCACCGCATAATATTCAAAATAATAGTTGTATAATTAATAACCAGATTAGTTAAACAAACTCAAAAATAAATTAATTATTCATATTTTATTCTAATTAGAATTCAGGACTGTTGGTAGCTTCTGCCCATTTCAGGCATTTAATGGACGATTTATGCAAAGAAGGAAGCATAACTTTCCTTGCTGCGTTTGTATGAATCGCTCTTATCGGTAAAAAAGTTTGTTTTTTCGTAAATGGTAAACAGAAGCATACATTGTCCGGATGATCAAAGCAAACTACTTTAAACTTTTTTTTCTTTTTTATTGAGACAAACAGAGAGTGGTACAAATCGATAAAAGTAATAGATAAATATAAACATATCAATTAAATGTCCACCAACATAGTTTACCACGGATTATAAGCGAATGACTTTTAAAATATAAGAAACATTTAAATTTTCAGCTTCTTTTATCTATATCTCTCAAGTTATTTCCAAGTGTAGGCCCTTAACCCAATAGACAATCGAGTGAATGGTGGATACTTTGGAAACTCGTGAACAACCATCACTGTTCATTATCCTTCAGTTCAGGAGCTCATCAATATTCCGGAAGGTCTCACGAGTGGGGCCGAGTCTCGGTCAGGCACACGAATGTTTTGCGTTTTTATCCGTAGATGAAATTTATTTGAAAATTTAATGGGTTGGTTACATTTAAGACAATAATAATTTTGGCTACAATATGAGTTGCGTGATTTGTACAGAATTTGCCTTTCTTGAAGCACTATATAATGCTATATAATATATATGACTATTCAGTCTTAGTCTAGGCATTATATAATGTATAAAGACTGAATGACTCTTCAGTCTTAGTCTAGGCATTATATAGTTGTTCAAGAAAGGCAAATTCTGTACCAATCACCCAACTCATATTGTAGCCAAAATTATTATTGTCTTAAATGTAACCGACCCATTAAATTTTCACGACGAAGTCAGTCGGACGAGGTTTATTGTCTTCGAACGGTACATAAAGTCTGAGCCGGAATTACTTTTAAAAAAGTCGATATAACCCGTACAAGATGTATTGGGGAAATCTAAATGGGTTCTATGGGGATTCTAGTCATGTGAAGCTGTACCCATGTACATATGCCCCCTTCAACTTGCATACCTGTTTCGATAAAGTATTATAACTACGCCTACCCTTTCGGTAAGGGCGTGAATTTTCCATTATTTTTTATGGTAACACAGAAAAAAGTCGACTTGGAACTGTTAAATATGCATAAGACCACATAGATCCGTTCTGAGGATCCAATTAAAAATTCTGTTATCAAAAGCTCGTTTTGATCCTGCTCATGCATTCGAGTGTTAATTACATCCCTTGGATGAACTCTAACCCTTTTACGGAGTTACTTTAAAAGCTTCAAGCGCATCCTTAAAACCTAAGCATTTTTACTTTCATCTAAAAATGTACTTTAAATATGCTGCTTAAAGTACCTTTTGTGCTTCAGCCTACGCTAGTGTTGGGTAAATAAATGAATAAGGGGGGATACAGTTGGGGACAGATAAATGGCACGCTGAATAAATAATCACCTTCGCTACGTCATTGAGAACCTCTAATTTAATTACGCTCATATTTCATTAAACAGTTTGACTTATGACAATTATTATATGAAGCTTTTAACATAGGAAAATAAACTTATAAATCACTTAATTAATACAAACATAAACAATGTATATGATAATGTTATTTGTATGAAACGTATAATGTATAAATGTTATGTGATCCAATAAAATAATCTCCATTAAACTTTCAAATCCAAATCATTAAAACTACGCTGATGATAGATATACTCTTTACTGTCCGCTAGTAAGAAGCATATAATATTCAAGTAAAAGATGCACACTGCATTGGGCGAACTTATGAACAAATTACGATTTCTTATAAACAGCTTTTGGATGGACAGGATTCTATCGTTCAGTTTCGATGAAGTCAGTAATATTCAAATTACTATCATATTTAGCTCAAATAAGTTCACTTTGTGCATTATATATTTAAACCCTTAAAGCACAGATTAAAAAAACACGGCCAATATTTTTTTTTAATGTAAAAAGGAAGGAAATAAGCAACGTCCAACCAAGTTCATAACCTCAAAGTTTTCCATTTGTTACCGCACCTGATTCGACCTTTCTTTTGGTGGACAATTTTGATATACTGCGCTTTTGTTGCATGGAAAAAGGCTATATTTTATTCTTGAATAGATAAATGTTATAGCTTGCAATCCTATGCAAATGATAAATATCAATAAAACGATTTCTTCTTAGCTTTCACATTGTTATTTTCAATTCTGGATTAATTATAGCTGCATGAAATACAACGACGCTCGAATTATCTCGAGTGTGCACAGTTTGAGATGCTTAGCGCACTCGAATCAAATCGAGCGCACCAGTTAAGGGGTTAAATGTAACAATCGTATCTTTAATTGTTCTAAATGAACGTGAACAAACCACTTTCAGATGTCCTTTGTAAGAAGGAAAACAAAAAGCACTCACAGTAGGTAGAACAGCGCGGCCCGCAGTGTACACACCGACCGGCCCGTCAAGTGTTAGATAACACGAAAGTGCAGTAATTAAGTTTCGCAATCAAACGCCGGCGCCATCTACCGTGTAACATGCAATTAAACCGCTAAGATTTTATCTGATAAATTATATCGACAAAAGTCAGGGTCTACTGTTATTGGAGACAATGTGACTGCGACGAAAATATGGATAATCTTCTGCCGTCTGCGTAAGCCTACGGATTCTAAGGCAAAGCAACATTTCCCAATAACACCATAACTTTAGATGATGAAATATCGAATCCATTATTTATATAAAACTAGCTGTTGCCAACTGCTCCGCTTGCGTGGATTTCCTCCCGGGAGGATTTTCGAGTAGATAGGAACGTCCGGACGTACGCCATAATTTCTTCGTAATTGTATTGCTCTGTGGTGTGGTGCAGTGACCTGTGGAGCAAATTTTAGCATCCAGCTGACGAGCACATCGAAGATACCTTCCCTATTTCATATTACCACACCTCCAAACACCGCAATTCCCGGTAACCATTGGATGCGGACAACTGACAGCCGTTCCGCGTGACGAAATTAGAGGAAGCCTATGGCCCTGCACTGAACTAGAAACAAACAAACAAAAAACATGAAGAGGTTTAGTAAAAAAACTGCATCAGTATACAAACGTCTGGTTTTCTTAGCAAATAACCTGCCTCTACAACGGTGTATACTTGCCAGTATCAAACAAACGAGTGCAATAATTTATTTTAACATCGTCCACGTACTACATCGCACACTATCCACTGTGGTATTGCACTCGTATCTGAAACATACGAGTACTAGACGGAATCTCGTGTTTCATCAAACCGCTTGTGATGCATTTGCATCACAAGCGGTTTGAAGCTGGCTCGAAACTCGATTACCCCACACAGTTGACATCGGGAGCCTCTAATTGGTCACCAAGCTGTTATTCATCAGTCAAAATCAGTTGCAGGTACGGATTATACATAAAGGTTTAAAAAAACCTTTTTAGAAGTAATTAATATTTTGTGTGTAAATGTCGCATTGGTGGTCTAGTGTTAGTGATAGACACGACTTATGATCGCAAAATCGTGGGTTCGATCCCGGTCCCGTAATATTGCCTTATTTCAAAGGTATGTACGGTCTACATTGTAGACACAAATGTACTCAACGGAGAAAGAAAAACTTCGTGAGAAAACCTCGGGCTGCTGCAGTGAGGGTAAATGTGAATGGGGATGATCATCATAAATTAACATGTATTTATTTACCTGTATCAGTTGTAGGAGGCAAAGGAACGTCCAACCAACATGATGGTAAGGTACTACACATGACTATAATATTCTACCAAAGAGTTGAGACCGATTATTAGTCTTGTTTTCGCAATCTACAGGAGAACACAGAACACTACTATTTGACGGTATATCAAAAGTAAGTAAATTTTGGCTAATCTCAAGAGCTTGTTCACTGACTTCTATTAGTATGAAGTAAAACTGTCGACAGCCTAAATATCAAAGAAACAACACAGAATCAAATCGTGGTTCTTTTCAGATGATCAATATGAAATTCGATTGAGAAATTGTCCTTAGAAGATCCTTTAATATGGCTGTCCATGGGATGTGACCTCAGCGACAACCTAAAAAATGCTAGCTGAATGTCGCAAGCCAAGATTTGGAAGCTAATGGACTTACCTCAGAGGAGACTGAAGGTCGAGCAAAGTGCGTCAGGTTGAGCAGGAATGCGGGCGTTAGCGACAAAAGCCGGCATTAATAAGGGCAGGAAGCACCATCTGGGATCCAAATCTCTTTGTTGACGTGGAGAAAACCGCGAGGTCTTGAGGAACAGAATCGGTTTTAGTCTCCTGATAACTAAAAACTTCGCGGTTACGTCCATACATGACGTCCACGTTAGGAGAGCTCCGAGATTACACCAGAACTTCATTTCATCGTTCGTCGTCGTAAATACAATTACTTAAGTTCTCTATACAAAGGTGCACATAGCGTACCCCGAATAACGTAATCCGCGTATCGCACCCAGATCCGCAGTCTCATTACACCTCTTCATTAGACGTTCAATGGGTGGCACTATCCACCTTTAATTATGGCGCGCCTCAAACCAATCCGCTCCATTCCAGCCCGTATTAACATGAAATGTCGTTCAATTTATTTACTTCAACGATTCCAATTTATTTGGATTTAAATTTATTATCTTTATTAAAAGTTACATTTACATTTGTTCCTCTCTCTCTCTGTCTTATTTATATCCATAGATTTTCACGTTAGATCACAGTTCGAAGGTGGTTCTGATTTATTTTCTGTTATCAACATCATTGTTAATCCATTTAAACCGTCCACTGCACATGGCCCATATAATACAAGCCATCTTTAAAGACATAAAACTATCATCTCCACGCTTGGCGACCAACTTCACAATTCGAATGACAGGATAATGCTGCTAACCATTACTATAGATAACTCCCCAGCCGGTGGTCGCGTCAACCATAAGAGAAAAAGAAGATTTATTAGGCCAGTACAATAAAGAAATGTTTTTGGTCGTTTCCAAATTATCAAGTCAGGTTTCTTACGAAACCGTTTATGAGGTTTTGGATTTCCCACAATGTATGATTGCGTTAAGTAACACCCGAAATCGTTAAAAAACGATTAATTATCTAATTGAATTGATATTAAATGAGTATAAAAGATGCGTTTCTGTCATTTAACAACATTTCCTGGTACGCGTTTCGGTAACCATCACGATGCAGTTTCTGGTGAGTGATTTTAAAATATTTTGCTGCTTTAATGCTGATTTAATGTTGGTTGACGAGATAAGGAAAAGCGTGACAAGGGACCCATGTAAGGTGAAGCACAAGGATCGGAAGAAAGAATACGTGGTACAAATGTTTGGCCATATACAGAGGATGAATAAGAATCTATTAAGAAATAGAATATCCAACAAATGTGACACGAAGAGGGCACCCGAGAAGAACATACTACCTATATTTGGCACAGAAGGTGCAATACGTAAAAACCTTAACTGATGAAGTGCAAAACACATGACACGAAGGAGCTGTGTCAGAATAGAGTGCGTGGCACACGACGGTTGACGCTCAATATAACCCCTTAGCACGCCGGCGCGAGTTACTTATATACATACTAATCTGTACCCGTTGATAAATAATGTCCGGCTAATAATAATTTAAATATAGTAAATTAATTTATTTTACAGGTAATTACAATTTGCGCTTGCCTTCTAACCGTCAAGGCCAAACCCTACGTGGGTACTGGTCTTGCAGTGGGTGTCATGCCCGGCTACGGTCTGGGTGCGGGGATCTACGGCGGCGGTGGCAGCTACGGTGGTCAAGGCTACCAATCTAGTAACGGAGGTTACGGCAGCCAAGGCTATCACAAGGGTGTCCATCAGTACGCACACGATATGGGTTCACAAGAACATGATTATGATTCGGTAAGCAATATTGAAATCTTAAGCTCATGGAAAACTGGAACAGTCGCTAACATATTCCCAACGACTGTTGTAACAGGCGACAGAAGATCCTGATCCTATACAAGGGGTTTCCTAATACCAGCTAACGGACCGACGGTAAGACTCCCTCCCTTGCTTCAAAACTTGGAGGAAAAGTCTTCGGGATTATGGACGTGTCACCAACGTAAAGAGGTGACTATCTATCGGACCGAGTCGGAAGCTACGAGGGTCGTTAAGAAAATAAGTTTACGACGCTAGCGCCGCTCTTGGTAACAAAGTAAAACTATAAAATTTCACGAGCGCGCTCACGTTTTTGTATGAAAGTATGTACGTTTTGAAGTGTTGTACCTCGTTAATGAGTAAAACTAGAAACTTGAGTTTTTACAGTGATATGAGGCTTCATTTATAAAAAGTGTGCAAGTATTAGATACCTATTAATTTCAGGTTGAATCCTCATGTAGTTGAGCAGACTAGCCTTATACACGGTTAACGGGAATACGGATAAAGGTTTTCTTAGGAGATGACTTGAAGGATCATCAGTATCATACTAACTGCTAGTGAATGAGCGTCGGTACATCAAGTAAATTAATATCAACCGTTGTTCCATCAGCCAGTTTCTTTCGCGTACACTCAAATCGCTGACCGAGCTGTGATTTCCCCTAACTCGTAAAGCGTCGCAAGTTTCAAGACTATATATGCCTTCTTAAAAGGCCGGCAGCACATTAGAGACCCCCGGGAGTCGAGGTCGCGCGGCAGCGGCAGGTCAGCACGGGGCGGCCCGCATACTTGTTCCGTCCCTTACGTTAATAAACAATTTGTTCGGCAGTCGGTGCACAGCCACCACGCATCGAGCCACAACACCGGCGGCGGTCTGCAAGTGGACAGCGGCGGCCACAGCAGCGGCGGATACGGCGGGTACGAGTCGGGACGCGGCGGATACGGGAACACCTGGGACAGAAGGCCCCTCATGCCCGTGGTGTAAGAACGTTGTTGGAATAGAAGAATAGTAAATTATAAAATAATGTTAACATGCTTCTTGCGTCTTTTCTTTCTTTCTACTTTTTCAAGTTTATATTTATTTATTCTTCAAATGGGTACCACTCACCCTCACTAGAAATGTATATACAAACTTGCACACTTAATTCTCGTTTGGACAATTTATCTGTAGGTTACTTCAGACACTCGGCGCAAAGGCACAGTATCGGCTATATGTGTACGTGTGTCGAATATTACACTCGTGTTAAATATTACCACTAGATTAAGATACTACAAACAAACAGTGTTTGTAGTATCTTTTGATATTATTTATTTATTTAAAATACGTCATACACTGAACATGTAAAGGGAGAATTTAATTCCTAAGGCATTGACTACCCGTGAATCCTGGGACGATACTGAAATTATATATGTAGAAGTGGATTAGTAAAGTAGGTATTACTGTCAAATGATAATTTCTATACGAATTATTTTTTAAAGAACTGTGTATACACATATGTATGTATATCTTCAACAGTACTCCTTTTTCGGTAAAGAAACGAACACTTTACTAGCATATCTATTACCTACCAGCAACAACATAATATTTAAATCAAACAGTTGTTTATGTTATGATTCACGTAGTTGCGTCGTGTACATAAATCGTAGCGCCATCTGTTGTCGATATTATTGTCAATATCGGATACACTGGCACCATCTGTCTTCAAATAGTGTAATCACTGCAACCCTAGCAACGTCTCGTGCGAAAACTTCAAATCTAGAATGACAGTAATCAGATGTTTCGAGATATTTCTAGACTAAATATCTAGATTTTTCAAAGGAATTGCAATATAAGGCAAGCTTCATGCGGTGACGAGGAAGGTATGAGTTGTATCGAGGCGGTACAAGAGCAATTCCAGCGAGTGATGTACTATGTACAATAGCGTAGACATTACAAATAGAGAATGGTAGTCTGAGTAGTTTTTAAGTGTTAATAAAGTATATTTCAGTTTTCGCGTTTCCCGACTACTTCATTTCGCCCCGGCTCGTCACAATATTTTAGGGGATATTTCTTTAAGAATACTTACGAGGGTTTTTATAGATTTGTTTAGATTTATTGCACCAGTATTACCTGAAACACAAATAGAAAGAAAATCATTAGCTTCGTTGCTACTGACTGCAGTTAGTCTCATATTTGCAGTGAACTACAAGTTCGATTGCTATATCTATTAGATTAGAAATATGGCAGTGGCCACCAAATAGTGCCAAGTTCACCCCGACGGTATGTGGTGACCCCTGCGCCCGAGTGACATCTACAACAGATTCAAGACGTATTGATTCATCAAAGTTTAATTTTGTCACTGCTACTCCCGGGCCCTATACTACATTCGTTCATCACTCCCGGTCTACTCAGCCAGCTGCCTTCAAACCCAATAAACTAACACACAAACCAATAGTACCTATCACCAAACTTGTCGTAATCGTGTTTTCGTCACAACGTGATGTCATCTCCCCATATAAGGACGGGCCAGCGTTTCTCCGAGGCATTGGATCACGTATGGTATTGGAAAACGACCTATTGTTAACTGGCTCTTTTTGGGTCAATTCTTTTTATTTTGGCGTCAGACAAATATAGGGTTGTCAGTCTTGAATGGAGGAGCTGTTAATGCCAGATACGTATATATTTAGATTTAGTCTAAAGAATATAATACATACTTTATGCGAAATTATTTTTTCACACTTCGGAAATCG
Organism: Thaumetopoea pityocampa; assembly: GCA_017165845.1. NCBI lineage: Eukaryota > Metazoa > Arthropoda > Insecta > Lepidoptera > Notodontidae > Thaumetopoea > Thaumetopoea pityocampa. The sequence continues at coordinate 4,973 of WUAW01014100.1, read as the reverse complement.
GTATAGATCCGTTCTAATTATTTATTAAAAATGGCAGCTAGACGTTTCCGCGACTGTATCGTGTTTGCAAAGGAATTTCAACAATTAGGCTAAGCGTGGAAAATACCCAAATCATACTTTAACCAATATTAGATCTAGTTTATATAATACATATATATGTATGTAGTAGTACGTACGTACTTACTGCAATATTTAAACATGTCTCGTTAGCGTGCTTTTAAAGTGACTTGGAAACTTGTGTTCACAACTTCAATCAAGTAAGTTATCACTGATCGTACCTCGTTATAAAATCGAGGGTCACCTGTGTGTACCTTAGAACGTACCAACCCTACGCGTTGAGACCAAACGCTGAGACTACCAGTTAACAATGTTCAACTGTTACGTAAAACGTTAAAAAACATTTTGTTTTATACGTCCTTCTAACTCATGCGTCACTTCGGTGAGATGGTAGAGGGCCCTCTTTATGTATTCCTAACAGAAAAAACACTGCATCGATAACATGTCATTATAAACTCTGGAGGCCGGAAATTTCATGAATGCAAAACAAGCAAGATCTTTAAAATATAATGAAAAATTCTGAGGTAAATGAAGTTCTACGTGTTGTGACCGACCTTGTCGTCTGCCGTTGAGACTATCACTGGAACTCAATAACAACATATGCATTGAATAACACTGGCCTGAAAGGTATAAGTATACCTTTATCTTCCTTTATATTCTTTTATTCATTTTAAATAATAATACATTTTCACGTATTTACGCATACTGAATTAAAATATACGCTACTTTTTATAAAATACAAATTTTTTGTTCTGTTTTCATCACTGAAATAATAAAATTAATAATTTACAGTCGACACAACGCTAAAAATTTAAAATCAGTGTATGCCATCCTTTTTTTGGTAGTAATAAATAAAATTTATTAAATAATTTAAAAAATAGATCATATTATAAATTATAAAAAAATAGTGAAGCAATAAGAATAATAAAATATTCCTTTGATGAGACTAGGTGAACATATGGTAGATACTACACTAGTATTAATACAGAAACTATTTACATTAACTTTACTAGTACTAAGAATACCAAAAATAAAAACAGATCAGATAATTGACGTGATAGAATATTTTTCTTAGCTTAATAACTTAGCGTACCTGATACCCACCACAATTACCATCCAGCTTTCTTATGGGAAAATATGTAGCCCTGTGTTAATTTATTGATTCATGTTTTTATAAGACAATGAATAAAATTATTTGGGATAGATCCCATTGCAAGGAGTTTCAGTTGTACGTACAAGGGATTTCTCTCACAGACTTACAAAGGATACTTTAAAGAGGCAACTGTTAGAAATCCAAGACTCTTCAAAGATTTCTATCTTTGAAGAAGTTTGAATCTTCGAAACCAAACAGTTATCCTGTATGAGAAAAATCCTCCTCTCTGGAGAGACTTCACCTGGTGATCACCAAGTGTAGGGATAGTTTTAAATGCAGGTTCAGTATTTCTATATATTATATTACCACCGGCTCGCGAAGCCTTAACTCTGCGAAGAATCCTACAAGTAACCCAACGGATATTATTTTCTAGTTTTATATTAATTACACTTCACAATTTAATGCACTTCGTGAATAAGAGTCAGTACTACAATAATAAAGTGATCCCATTCATACTCATATCGGCATAACAGTTTGGTATGATATACAGGTAGGTGACAGAAAGAGAAACTGTAAGTTGTTAGCAACTATGTATGGTATACACGTTCACTTTTTGTCACAGCGTTCCCGCTGGCTAACACAAAAGCGCACCAATGACATACATACATACACTCACGCCGATATCCCATAAGGGTAGGCAGAGACCATAGTACATATATACATACAGTCACGCCTCTTTCCCATTGGGGTAAGCAGAGTAGCAAAGTGGCTATCCGCAGCCTACATTTCGCCTCCGCGGGCAATGAGACGTTTTAGGTGGCGAACCACGACGCCGCCATTTTATAAGGTTTAAAAGTATTAAAGTTCCTCATTGCATTCCCACGGCGTAATGGAGAGGAAAGGAAAGAGGATGAGGTGGGAAAGGTGTATTGAGAAAGGAATATGGAATTCAGGTGAAGGACTATACGATATAGGATACTACTATCTCGGAAGGAGTAGGATGAGACAGTAGTAGCTCGGGGGGCCGGGGTCGCTTACCCGTATACTTAAGTCCATTTGCCGGATGAGCTAAAAGACTGAGTACTTGAAAATGAATCGAATTACTAAGTAAATGAATCGGGTAATAATGCAGCTGACAGCCCTAGCCGTACCTTGAACGGTCCTAACCGCATTCTATGCAAGATTGCCGCAATGCCGTCGCGGCTGGATTCTAGTGGCGCTATCGTGACCTCACCAGCTCTATAAAGAGTGTATTTACTCGTACATTACCATACGAACTTATTTCTGCTTCAAGTACAAGGAATGTACTATACAACTCCATTTATACTCAAGTCTCGAAAATATTTTATTTAATGCGTAAAATAATTGTCAACAAAGTGACTTGTCCCATTTGCGGGCCGACGGACCAAATTTGAATTAATGTCCTTTTCTTAAAGTGGACACTGGAGTGAATGTCGCTCTGTTCTGATAACAGACTGCCTTCAACCTCGTAGCCAAACGTTCCTTCAAATACTAGCAGAGAGCTTCCGTTTCACGTACCTTCCACCGGCATGCAGGTTGATACCGGTTGTTAAGTATACGCGGGGCTACTCCTGGGGGCGAGTTGGTATGCCGCTAGCGCCCGTGATCGCGGCACGAACCGGCACAAGTTACCCCAAACACAGCAGCACTCAAAGCACTACAATGTTGCCGTAGATTAAAGGTAAGGTGCTGGTATTGGCTAGTTGAGACGCAGTAAGCTGTGCACAAGTACCCAAAGAAGTAGGCTAACACCGCCTCAAACGTATAACTCGGTGAGCACCGCGCAACCGCCTCGCGACGCGCCGAATAACCGACACCCATTATACAAATTAACGTTACCGAGCTGCTGGTCGGCGGCGGCCGTTACTCAGCGCGGGCCCAGGTGCTCCCCGTCGCCACGGCAACGGATAGTTAATTAATTAATCACGCGGCTGCAACGTTTACAGCGCAGTGCGCCGCGCGGCTATGGCGCCGATATATCATGTTCTGCAATTAACGAACGATATATAATGGAATTACAAAGTACATTGTACATTTCCAAAGTACAATGCCTACACTAAGCAGGGATGGTAAACCGTGGCGTAATCCCCCTCCTAATTAGGTGAGGTCCGTGCCCCATTAGTGGGACGAGAACGGACTGGGGAATTTACATCCCTTATTACAGCAATACAATCACCAGGAAAGTCATAGTGGATAAGGACCTATCCCAAACCCGGGAATCGAGAGGTCTCGGGTTCGATCCCTGGCTGACACGCTAACATTACACTGGCTTCTCCATATTTCTGGAGAAACGTAAAACAGTAAGTCTCAACTGGTGACTCAAGAACACTGGTTGTTAGCAGGAATTGTGGGGCTAACGGGAATGACGTCTACAGCCGCATATTCTGTAAAAAAAACCCCACAGACCTTGACGCAAAAGTCGGTATAAAAATGTGCTAGGTGTAGAGTGAGTTGCACTTAATGTTGTATGTGACAAATAAGTTTTTTCAAACAACTATTTGTGTATAAAAATTGTCTTGACATATTATTTTCGGTCGGCGCGGACGGTATCGGCGGATCGCGTGGCGAATAAAAATAACCGACAGCGCTACCTATGATTCATGCAGGTGAATGCGCGGGGCTCTCCGAGCGCTCCAGGGCCGCCTTCTGATCCTGACACACATTCAATTCGATTCCGAATATACAATTCCAAATTCAACTTCAATACTATATAATATCGGTGCTAAATGCAGTATTTAGCGCAGTTCTGTATTTGTAAATGTAGAAAGTATCCGGAATGTATCATTAAGAAGACGCGCGTAAAAATTATCGTTTTAATTTTTAATCTGTAGGGTGCTAGCACTGTATCGAGACACCGAGTGAAATTTGAGCGGGATCTGCCGTCAGTCACTTTGTTTGCAGCTGCGATTTTTGATAATTTTGTGTTTTCTGCGATTTTGGTAATGGAAAAAGTAGTTGAATAAAACAATTTTGTGTGTTGTGCGTGTAAAACAAGAAGACAGGCACTGCATTCAAAGAGGGCCGGTAGTTGAGTCGTCTCGTTCTGATCGTTCTTTAACGGCTACGAACTGTGAATACATCGTGGAATCAAGAAGCTGGTTCTGGAAAATCGTCATAAGTCTTAAATTGGCTCAAAAGGTATCTTTTAAAGCTGTTCCTAACCTAACTACCTAACTCATTGATCCCCAAATCTATATCCAACCCCAGAGCTCGACGAGGACCTGCAAAAGGTTCACGCCAACCATCAAAATCACATTTGTTGTTGATAAATTTGCAAAAATTTTATATTAATTACGCTTTGGGGGTCTACCCAAAATTGAAAGACATAATAAGTGGTGTACAAGATAAAAAAGTTTGAGGACCTCTGTTCTAGCTGACGTTGGGCATGTAACGCGTCGTCGCGCCAGTGACATCGTTTATTTATTTATTTATCTATACTTCATGCACCGTATGTAATCTGAATCAGTTATTATAAGTATACATACGGTATATATACATTGGTGTTAAACTAAAATGAGCACGCTTCATTCAATATCTATACAAATTGATAATATTAATGTTAGTAATCAGTGCATTATACATATACATTCAATAATTTGTCCATAAATTAAATGTCTCTGATCCACATACCTATCTAAAAGTAAACAATAGCATAAAAGTGGCAAACATGGTACACATGGTACTTGACAAGACCTTTTAACTTAGCTCCTTAAATATTCTCTTTCAGTCTTACGGTCTTATTCATAAAAAATCCTTACCAAAGACTTAATACGTTCAGTAGTTAAAATACTCAGTAAGCCTA
>WUAW01014099.1:22275-37552 GCA_017165845.1 Thaumetopoea pityocampa | reverse complement strand
TTCACATCGACGGATTTGGTTTCAGAAGTCCTTAACCACTTGCGCTGGCAAAAAGTTCACCGACGCGTGCACCCGAACGGACCAGTGCAACTCGCTGGGAGGCGTCACACTATGTTCGATGCCTCGGAGAAATCAGGAAAAGATTTATGTTTTCTAAACTAATTTATTGCCAACGAAGGACTTATTATAGTTTTTTGAATTGATAGATAGATATATTGCACTATTTATTTATAGATTGGGTTCATAATGGTTAATGACATAAGAATATGTCATTGACAACAACAGGACTGGACCTATACTAGGTCATAGACACCAAGTCTGGCTCTGATGTACACAATATATATGCACCATAAATAGCGCATAACGTTACATAGTATATGGTGTTTTGCCCATAATCGTAGGGCGTAGCTTCTCTTACTGATGATAATACGGCTCCACTTCAAACCAGTCGTATTTATTGTCCCGCCATCATTAGATTATTATAATAATAATGATATTCTGAACATTTTTCACACATATTGATCTAATCACAAACTAGGATACCCTGTGTCTTGAGTACTAGACAACGATACACGTACTTATATAGATAAATACTATACATAAATAGAAAGATAAGTCCATGATTCAGATACAAATATTTGTGCTAATCACACAAAGTTTCTCCCTGCCAGGATTCAAACCCAGGACTCATTGGCACAGAAAACAGAGTCACTGCCCACTGTAGCAATCAATCGTCAAATTAAGGTATGATTCAAGGCAATAATGCGTTTTCGCACTGCTATGGCCTCTTACGACACTTCAGTCGAAAGGAGTTCTACCTCCTCCTATAGTCCCTAGCCTATTCTACTCTGCCCGTCACCTCATAGCTGAGTTGGAAAAAAATTAATCAAAAATATTGAAACCTCAGAAAGTTATGCGCTAGTGGCCTAAATTTCCTAAAATTGTGTTCACTAGTCGCTGCCACCCTGAAAAGGTATGTATAACTGGCAATTTTACCCTGAGATGACTTCGAAATAATTTCAAAATATTTTAGGTTATAATGTACTACGATACGAATAAATCAGCTTGGAGACATAGTAGTCTTTATACACACAATGACTAAAACCGTAATAAAGCAGTTCGCGCTAGCTACCACGTGCCTCGCACTCTCGCATCAGTCGCTTATAACTAGCTTTAGACGCTAGTTATACATATTAAATTACGTTCAACATATATAATATTAAATACTTACTTATAAAAATACATACATACATTCACACCGGTATCCCATAAGGGTAGGCAGAGACCACAGTTTGCCACATACTACGATCCTGACACACTTCTCTCGCCTCATTCACATACATCTTCATCTCATTCTCATCTTTTCATACACTTTCGTCGATCTTAATCGACGAAAGCACCCTTAGGTGCTACGAACTTGACCTTTTTAAAACAAGTTGTTGATTTGATCAAGGTAAGTTTTTTCCTAGGCGCCCGCTTCCGACACTTTCACTCACACTTGCCCGGTATACCTATTCAATTCGTCAATCGAATCTCACTATAAAAATAAAATAAAAAAGTATTTGTATATTTATTTATTTATTAAACGTACACTTAACTCAAAAACTTCTCCTAGCTGATGTGGCTGTATAAAAATTATAACAATGAATTCTCCCAGTCATTCTGAACAAATTAGTTTCAGGGTTCTACTGTACAAAAATAGCCCTTTATACGAGGAAAATAAATGAGTACAGAGTACCTTTGTGAACACAGGCGACACACCCTCGGGCGTCCCGGATCGTCAATACACAATTCATCATGTCTGTTTGCACAGAAACATTGAATATATCAAATATACAAACCTAATACATCATTATTAATGTCAATGTTCCTTCTACGTTTCAGTAAAAGCTCTCACACATTTTTATATATTAAATATTATCAATATTTAGTCTAGTAAATTACATTTTTATATAAACATACGATCCATTCTCTGTAGTCAAACAGAATAGAACAGAGCAGAAATCTCCAAACATATTTTGTCTCATATATCACTTACTATTTTTCACTTTTGGGTAGATTCCCTACGGGTCGCCAAAGGCCCTACGATGTAACCTGACAGCAGCGGAAAACGAACTGGGAAGCCGTGGTTCGATAAGTATTGATTTATGAAAAATTGGTATTATTTATCTGAAACTCAAAATTAATGAAATGTCAACAAATACAAAGGTTATGCGCCGCCGAAAGACACTAACTTACTCTAATTTTGCAGTACGTTTAATCGTGTAATTTAAATCGTCAACAGTGGATACATTCTATCGTATAATTTAAATCGACAAGAGTGGACACATTCTACCATGTAATTGAAAACGTTATTAGTGGGCACATTCTATTGTGTAATTCAAATTGTCAACAGTGGATACATTCTATCGAGTAATTTAAATCGACAAGAATGGACACATTCTACCGTGTAATTGAAACTACTACACTAATAAGTGGACACATTATATTGTGTAATTCAAATTGCCAACAGTGGATACTTTCTATCGAGTAATTTAAATCGTCAACAATTCTATTGTGTAATTTAAATGGTCAATAGTGGACAAGTTCTATCGTGTAATTTAATCGTCAAAAGTGTATACATTTTATCATGTAATTTAAATTGTCAACAGTGGATACGTTCTATCATGTAATTTAAATCTTCCACAGTGGATACATTCTTTCTTGTAATTGAAATCGTCAACAATGATATATTCTATCCGGTATTTTAAATTGTAAATAATGATGCATTCTATCGTGTAATTTAAATTGTCTATAGTGGGCATTCATTCTAGCCTGTTACTGCAGCGCTATAATATGTAATAGTTTATTGTTTGAGATCTCTTGCGAAACTAGAACACTAAAGTCGTGGCGTCGTAGATACGTAGTATCTAATTCACGTGTCGCAATGCGAGGTTGAACCAGAAAAACAAAAAACAAATAATGGGGAGAAAGAGACGGGAGACCACTTTTTTTTATATTTTACCGGTATTAAGATTTTATAGGAAATTTTATTAAACGTGAAACTTAAATACTGTTTTCATTACCAATCCCTAAACCAGAGTTTCCTTTATCTTGTTTACTAGACAACAACATACGTAGTCGGTCCCATAATGATCTACGCTACTTGTCGATAGATGTTATGTTGCATCAAATAGTACATTTATCGTGTAATTTATACACGAACACGCATCGACATGAAAAGCATAGTCTCAGTTTAGCAGTGGTTTGAACAACAAGAGTCGCGTATTTTTTCAAAATGTCGAAAATCGAGTACCGAAGCGTCATAAAGTTTCTGTTTAAAGAAGGCTTATCCCCCGCCCAAATAAAATAACGATAAGATAGTGTGTTTCCTTAAACACACTTTTTTACTGTGCTATAAGAAGAGGCAGACTCCTTAGTCTGCCTCTTCTTATAGCACAGTGAAAAATTGGGTGAAAGAGTTTCGCCTCGGGAAAGAAACCGTCGAAGACATCGGCGATGACGGTCGACCCGTGGAAGTGCTCACTCCCGAAACTATTGCTCTAATCGAAGAGACGGTTTTAAGTTACTGCCGTTTGAAGATTAGAGAAATTGCAGCTAGATTTAGGCTCTCTAAAAGTACCGTCCATCGCGCAATATATGAACATCTTCATATGAAAAAAGTCAGTGCAGAATGGGTTCCGAAACTTCTTTCAGCTGTTCAGAGAGAGTAGAGAGTGCGCTGTGCTCCCGAGTTTTTGGATATTTGTGAAGAAAACCTAAAGAATGTAATCGAGCGACTAGTGACTGGTCATGAAACTATGGTCTTGTATTATGATCCAGAAAGCAAGCGCCAGTCAATGGAATGGCGTTATAAGGGTGAAAAGCCACCAAGAAAGGCAATCCACCAAAAACTCTTGTGTACAATCTTTTGGGATTTCCATGGTGTTTTGATCGTGGATTTTAAAGAACGTAATACAGTTGTGAATGGCGAATATTATGCTTCATTAATATATAAATTGCGAGACATACTAAAGGGAAGAGGAGAGGCAAGCTGTCTAAAGGCGTCCTGTTGTTTCACGACAACGCCCCAGTTCACACTGACGGTGTTTCGAAGGATGCAGTTCGTCAATGCGGGTTCACGGACTGGAACATCCGCCTTATAGCCCCGTCTGATTATTATTTATTTCCAAATTTAAAGCGGAACATAAGGGAAAGAAAATTTTCAAGCGATGAAGAGTTGCAGGCGACCGTCTTCAGTTATTTTGAAGGCAAAGATTGTGCTTACTTTTATAAAGGCCTAGAGGTCTATGTTGGTTCACAGATGTGAGCAGTGTATCAGTATTAATGGAGATTATATTCAAAAATAAAATTGGTATAGTTTCACTTTCTTCGTTTCTTCATAGTCAGGCCAATTCATTATGGGACCAACTACGTACGTCTAATTATATTACTATTATAAAATTATTAAATGTCAAATTTTCAAACATCAAAGATATTTAAAAACAAACAACTCAGATCGACTAATTAAGAGCTTCTGAAACCAAATCCGTCGATGTTTGTTTGATCGGGCTTCACGCAAAAACCAGCGGGTAGATTTTGATTAAACTGTTAAAGTCTTAAAGGTACTATTCCGACTTAAATACTGCGGCATGTTTCATTAAAATCGATGCAGTAAAATAGAAGATACAGCTATACAGCTTGATCCCTGTTTTAGTAGCCGCCGCTAAGGTACGAGAGGTCAAGTAAAAGTAGTTCTAAGGTTTTTTTATATAAATTTATGATTGTGTTAGGATTAGCAGAAAACCGACATTCACTCGGGTGGAGCCGCGGGCAAAAACTAGTTATACTATATATGTATACATATTATACCTTTCCTACCACATCCTCTTTTCTTTCCTCTCCATTAAGCCATGGGAATGCGATGAGGAACTTTAACACTTGAAACTTATAAAATTTACAATTTATCGTAAAAATTTAAAACCTTTAACTTATAAAAAACTATAAAGGCAGCTCATAGCCCCTCGGTGTGTTCATCATTAGACATATGTCCAGCAGTGGACGTTTGTGGGGTGATATGATGATGATTATGATGATGACTTGAGTAAGTTCACCGAGGCAGACGTTTGCGTTGTACATTGCGGCGTAATGTTACTTCTAGATTTCTAGATGACCTATTGTCTGTTTCTTTGAAATAACATCACGCAAAAACAACGAACAGATTTTGACGGGGTTTCCGCTAATATATTGCTTAGTCTGAAATAGGATTTAGAAAATGTTTTAATGCAATTTTATTAACAGGACTATATCTGTATATTAAATATTTTTTTGAAAATTTTACTTGGTATATTGACCATAATATTTTTTTTTATCTTTCTGTCTGTTCCTTTGAAATAACATCTTTCTAAAACCACTTAACGGGTTTTGACGGGATTTCCGCTCATATAGTTGGGAATATAATTTAGGCTATGCTTTATTGCAATCAGGAAAAAGATGAGAAATTATGATAAAGAAGTTTTTTGATAAAACTTATGATCTTCAGAATCCTCGGGAAGGCTTCGAATCTATGCAAGCAGAGCCGCTGGCAACAGCTACTTACATATAAGTTAAATACAACAATGAAATAAAGCCACTTCAACATACACAAATTTTTAATAAACGAGTTACAATTGTAATACAACAAAAATATAAATATAAAAAAAAAAGATTAAACACTTAAAAACACCGACTTGAATCCAATCCATTTTGATAAATGTGTAGGTATGTGGGTAGGCGTTCAATTATGGGGTAGTGGAATCTGGAACAGGATCGAGATCGTACCACCAATTATTATTGCGCTAAGCGATTTTACATAACAACCATAATATATATAATTTCGTCCATCACAAGACTAGAGAGTCACGGTGATGTAAGACATTTGACCTGAAAACTATATATATATATAATATAACAACAAAGGCAAAAGGTCCAGAAAATAATATGATTTTAGACAATTTACTAAAAAAAGTAATAAAACTATGTTCCGTACTTTCCCTTTCCTTCCATATTCCAATTTTTGTATCAAATTTCTTTGACCTGACCACCCTAACTGGAAGGTGGCAACACTGATAAATATTTTTTCTCACGCTGTTACTTGTTGTCGTATGGCCTGTTAACTAGTGCACCAGCGCTCGAGTTTAAAAACCAAAGTTCGTGACACGCTTCAACGCAACCAACATCGACCAGAGTCAAACCCTGTTGAGAAGATTGGGGGCCCCCAGCACGCGAATGCACTTCCAGCTGACGGTAAGTCCCCTTCCAGTACCTTTATTTCCCTTCAGATTGTTAAAAAGCGGTTGTTTCCTATACAAACTGTAAAATATATAGGTACATGTGTGGCGACACCCTTATATGGCTGGTATCAGAAGGTTGCGTGGTCATATCACGTCGGGGTCACCAGTCATGGCCTGATGATTAAGACCCATGATCAAATTGATGATTACATCATCAGCTATAGGGTCGAAGTGTTGCCCATGGTTATTCGTAATATTTCGTGATTTATGACTTTTCGTAATTTTGTCCGAATCCCCTCCCCCGTGTTGAGTCTCACGTGATTAATGAACCCTCCCACACTTGCATACCTGAGAGATTTTCACGATGGTGCGTGAAGTCTGCCAACCCGCATAAGATCTGCGTGTTGGACTAGAACCTAACCCCTCTCATTCTAAGAAGAGACCTGTAACCTGCAGTGAGACAGTAGATGATGGTAAATACCGGGTTGAATATATTTTTAGCGATTTATTGACTGAAGTTTAATAATTGGTGGTACGACCATAGACGTGGAATTATAAATGGAAAGGAATATTGATCATATGTAAAAAAATCGATTTAGAAATATCAACTCGTGTGTTTTAGATAGTATTTTATTTATTTATTTTTTAAAAAGACAATTAAATTAAAGGCATTAGAATTAATTCTTGTGTCGCGGGGACTTTACAAACATTCAAATAACGGGAACACAGAACACCCAGACTCAGAACAACAATTTGTGGATTACACAAAGTTGTTGTCCCGCGTGGAGAACCAACCCACAACACTCGACAGCGCAGTGGAGAAGTGGCCACATAAACCACTGCGCTATCCGTGCAGTCATGATAGTATAGGAATTTCAATTCGATAGATTCAATCGATTTAATTAATCGTTTATCGTAATAATAATAATCTTAACAGTTCCAGATTTTCGTTATTACAATATAAGATAGTCACAGTGGTTCGGATCCGAGGTATGAGATTCGAACCCCTCTCAAACACACGCTAACATTAACATGGCATGTCCGCAACGCATGTAAAACAGTTGGTCTCAATGATACCAGGGTCACGACAATGCGGGACGCCAGCTCGGACCTTTTTGACTCAGCTCAAAGACGAGCTGTGAGAGTAATCGGCGATTCCAAATTAACAAGCGGTATCGAACCGTTAAGTTTAAGAAGAAACTTCGCCTCCTTATGTGTGTTCTACCGTTTGTACAATGGGTTGTGTTCCGAGGAGTTGTTTGACATGATGCCCACAGCCACGTTCTACCATTGTACCGCTTGCCATCGGCAGGGAGTTTATCGTCACACATTGGAACCTCAATGGTCGCGTACAGTGCGGTTCCAGAGGAATTTCCTCACGCGAACGCTCCGATTGTGGAATGAGCTCCCTGCTGAGGTTCCTCCAAGGGACTACAATATGATGTAAATAGATTTCTAAAGGGCCAGCAACGCGCATGTGATATTGGTGATGTTGCAGGCGGCCATAGACTGCGGTAATTGCATACCATCAGGTGGACCGTCAACCTGTTTGCCATCATAGTGATATAAAAAACGGCAGAAAGGCAATCTGAATCCAACTCACAGTTACATCCCGTACAATCATAGGAGATCCTACCTTGCATCGGAACAACGCTACGGTAAGCCTCATTACAGTTTTTAAGTCTCAGTTCTCTTAGTGAAATTATAGGAAATAGTGCTACACGACAAACAGTTAACAAACTCAACTGAGTGAGCGGCCAATGTTGTTCAAATTAATCATCGCGTCGGCTGGATAAAATTGCGCGGGCAAATCAACCGCTGAATGGGTTTGCGTGCAAAACGCCCCAACCTGTAAATGTTGAGTGTCTGCTCAGTTCAATAGACCATTAGACACTGACCGTAAGACAATTTGCAACTTAACACATTTACTGCCGTTCATAGTAATAATTATTGCCTCGCCATAGCAATGCTTTCCAGGAAAGCCATTTCCTTATTATAAGAATTTTTAAGGCGCGAACGCGTGATTGGCTGCTGAAACAGACGTTGGGACGCTTAACGCTGGCGATACATCGCCCGCTAGCGCGTCATCGGCCCCGACAGTATTAGTGTTAATAAATTCAAAAGTGTACTTACACAATCGTCTGGAGTAGGGCGTCGGTCGTAGTTGTCTTCCGATCTGGATAGAGGCGAGGAGCTGTTCCCGGGGCGTCACCTCTCGTCGGGGCGGTGGCAGCTTTCGTTCAGATGCCTACAGTCAAACAAGCATAGGTAACATAAAGAGTCTATATTATTGGTCGAAGATGATTTATTCTTTACTAGCTTTGACCGCGACTTTGCCCGCGTGAATGTCGGTTTTCCGCTACATGGGAAATCCCGACACAATCATAGATTCATATAAAAAGCCAAAAACCACTTTTACTTGAGCCCTAGTACTTTAACGGCGGCTATGAAAACAGGAATCAAGCTGTATCTTCAATTCTACTGGACCGATTATAATGAAACATGCCGCAGTATTTAAGTCGGAATAGTAGCTTTAAGTCTATTCTATAATAGTTTAACCAAAATCTATCCGCTGATTTTTGCGTGAAGCCCAAACAAACAAACAAATAAACAAACGAACATCGACGGATTTGGTTTCAGAAGCCCTTAAGTGGTCAACTACTCAGTAGTTTGTTTTTACATATCTTTGATTTTTGAAAATTTGACATTTAAACATTTTATAAGTTTATTGGATGTATAGCGTCAAAATGGCGCTTACGGCCGTAATTTCAAATATTAATAGGGAATGGGGGAAATAAGTGTAACGCTGTATTTTCCGTCTTTTTGATAAAGATGCAATATATAAGCGGAGATGTCAATTTACAGGTCAACCCCAAAACTGAATTAATAAAACGGTGGGATTTTAGCTGGTAATTAGCTAATCTTAATCTATACTATTACAAAATTGTTAAATGTCAAATATTCAAAAATCAAACATATTTAATAACAAACTACTCAGATCGACTAATTAAGGGCTTCAGAAACTAAATCCATCGATGTTTGTTTGTTCGAGCTTCACGCAAAAACCAGCGGGTAGATTTTAATCAAACTGTTACAGTCTTAGATACTGCGGTATCGTTTATCAAAATCAGTCCAGTAGAATTGTAAAAACAGCTTGATTCGTTTTAATAGACGCCGCTAAAGTACGAGAGTTCAAGTAAAATTGGTTGTGCGGCTTTTTATATAAATTTACTATAATTGTTTCGGGATTTCCCATGTGGCAGAAAACCGACATTCACGTGAGCGCAGCTGCGGGCAAAAGCTACTTAAACAATAAATATTCGATATTTTACATAAGTACTGTTAACCAATATATAGTGTACGACGCCTCCGCCACTTTGCTATTTTCTTTCATATACATCTATCTACACACAAAGCATTCATACATTTTAGGGATACATATCAGCACACATATTTAAATAGGAGGATATGTGGTACACTCGATCTCTGAGCGACAGCACCAGGGATCCAGCAGAATACCAGCGTCTGGCATACTGCCTGGTATTATGCTGAGCTGGGTTCCCATTCGGTAGAGTTAATTTTCTCTCTCTTTTATTCTGTATCTTTATTTTAGCCGTATCAAACAAACATTTTCTTTTATAGCATGAATGATTAAGACCCATGATTAGTAGTACAATCTTTCAGTAGGGGTCGTATAATCCGCATATCTGTTGGATTTGAGCATCTAGCAAATAAAAGTGGACATGTAAACTTTTAATTAAAACGAAAGACGTACCTTTTTCAGTGGCGGTCTACTTCTAATAAATTCGAGTATCATCGCGTGAGCGTCTTTCTTCACGCTGCGAACAAAATATTACAAATTAAAATAACAAATCAGTGATAGTTGACTTTCGCCGTTCATTTACCGATTATCTTAACTAAGGTAATTAATTATCATTACTAAGGTATAAATTGAGGCAATTAAATACCATACTTGTGTACTAAGGCACCGTACTTACTGTAATTTAAATCCACACTTTTAATTCTATGAGAAAGTAAAATATATATTAAAGTATTTTTACTTTATTATAATGTATCATTTGTAATAAATATGCGCAGTACAATCGCATCACCATATCTAGCTATGAATCTTATCCATCCAAAATTTGTCTGGAAGGGATCGCATATTACGATAAGGCCGGCCATTGTATACTTTCTATTTCTTGTTTATTGTTTGTAATATTTGTTATATTGGTGTGCAATAAAAATACTCTATTCTATTCTCTCTATATTGGTGATGTGAAACGTGTCAAATTTGAATTATATTTTATTCAGTTTATAGCTACATAACTCAAGCACAATCAAAAACAACAAATCACAAGAGTAGGCACGTGAACTGCTCCAAGTCTTAAACTCGGGGATATTGGAGTTCAAAATGCCTAAATATTGTATTCAAAATACAATCGATTCCTTCATTTGGGAGGAAGCTCAATATTTTTATGATTACATCATAAAAATATATAGAAAAATAAAATTATAATTGCACCATCAATACTATCAAAGTGCCTACAGAAACTCGCGAGCACCTTTAAACTAAGAACAGGTAGTTTGGTACGACTTACCTCTGAGGTATTGCGCCATCGACTTTACGCAGCGTATACCTTCTGGATCTAATATCATCCATTAGTATCTCATACGGCGTCATTTCATATTCGATAGGTGTCCTGGAGTAGTTCACTTTCTTTAATTTTACACCCATACGAAGCTCTCCTATCACTTGCATCCAAAACCGCGCCTGTAAAAAATATTGTAGCAATAAGTTGGTTCCGATATTGCTATAAGTTTTAAGGCAGGCGTATTACACTGGTTATCAATAGAAATTGTCCAAAATATGAATTCAAGTTTTATTTGTACTTATTATTCTAATATTACTACCACAACTATTACAGTTTTACAAAATTTACATAGTTACAGATCTGCCTATTTAAAATTAATCTTAGTAACCTAACGACAGATTTACAGCTTAAGATATTTAGAAATGAGCCTTCCAAAAAATATCTAAAAACCAGAATATAATTATTACGCTAATCAGGTAGCGTTGGCTTAGCAATAATTGCATCGCCAATTTTGCCATAAACCACAATCTGATTAAACTTGGCAGAATAAAGATGCAGTAATTACTTATTAATCTAGCAATACTATATGCAATCAAGCATCCAAATTCTTTATCGTCATTATCATCTAAAACGCATTTACTATCTCACTGAAGGGCACGGATCTTCTGTCAGAATAAAAAGGGCTTAAATTGTAGTCCACCACGTTGGGGTGATGATTATGCCGGTAGGTAGACTTCACACGCCGCCGAGAAAATCTCCAAGGTATGCGGATTTGCTCGCGCTGTTTTCCTTTACCGTTTGAAACGATTGCTAATGAATAATACGCATATGATTTAGAAAAATCAAAAGTATCTGCCGTGGATTCGAACTCGAAATCTACGACACGTCAGCGCATGATCATACCACTAAACTATCATTGCTTCGATTTTAACTAATTACAGTTACAAAATATTAATACATAATTATAAATTTTATTATTGATAACATACTAATAATATTCCACATGCACTTTGCTGTATTTATGTCTAATCCGTGGTCAATATACAAAATAATTAAACTTAATTAGGACATAAATTATTTTATAACAAAAAGAAATATATTGCCATTAAGATTTACGTACTTGCAACGCTCTCCAAATCCTTCGGTTAGACTATAATTGAAAAATTTCTTAAATTATTAAATAACGTATTTTAAGAATGTATATAATAACCTAATATATGATACCCCCCTTGCAATAAAACCAAGGTATTGAACACAGCATTATCCTGCGATTAAAAGAACCTGTAGGTTCTTTTAATTGCAATTAAAAGAACAACTGCAATTAAAAGCACCTGTAGGTTCGTTCAATTGCAATCTCTAGAAGCCTGCAAAGCAAGGCGATTATGGTAAATGATGACATTCCGGTTAAATTGGGATTCGATTAGTCGAATTACTTATATTTTCCCCGATAACTAAATATCAAATGATCAGGTCGTAGTGTTGGTATATAAAGCCAGTAATGACAAAATTTAACTATGATTGGATACTTTACTCCAGCTTACTTACTCCTTATTAGCAATAATACCAAATTTAATAATCTAGAGCAGATTATTAAATTTATGAAATTACAAAAAAAGGATAATTTTTTTTAACGAATGTAATCAGAAAAGGTCCAAGTCACAAAAAGCTATTCCAATTCAAATTTGAAAATAGAAATGATAATTAAATGAGTAAAAATAGAAAATACTGGCCTATAATAATTACAATAAAACCAGTAAACACCACACGACCCTATTGAAGTATTTTACTTAATGTTAACTTCAAAATGAAATAACTTAAAACTAACTCTATAGCTTGGATCCTTTCTTTCTTTCTAAGTAATTTACAGGATCTGAGTCCCGTTTTGACATTCAAATCATACTCTGGTCCCAATAGATACAAATATTCTCTTATTATAAATACAGCCGCCGTCAAAAACCAGATTTGACAATTCAGAGCGACCATAGAACGTAACTTTGGCGTATCTGTTTTAAACATAAAACAGTTCATAAATTTTATTGGATATTAAACATGAAAAAATTTACACGACGAATTTGGACGCCCGACTAGGTGGATCGATGACCTGGTGAAGGTCGCGGGCAATCGGGCGGCCCATAGCCGCTCGGTGTGGCGATCATTGGAGAAGGTCTATGTCCAGCAGTGGACGTCTGTGGGCTGATATGATGATGATGATGATGATGACGAGCATATCCTGTGTAGTGCTGAGATAATAATTGCATTACTCCATCTCTTCCTGTGAGAACCAGCTAAAAGATGTTCCAAAATAATTGGCATCAGCTTTATCCTGTTATTCTATCAAAGACCAGTGCAATCTCCAAAACGCCTATCAAGCATCGGATCTCCACGGAATAATAATGATATATTAAAATCTAGCATCATTTATTTATATTACGTATTTTTTTTTAAGGACACCTCCCTAAGGCATTAGGATTAATTCCTGTGTCGCGGGGACTTTACAAACGTTCAAATAACACAGAACACCCAGACTCAGAACAACGATTTGTGGATTACACAAAGTTGTTGTACCGTGTGGGGATCGAACCCACAACACTCGACAGCGCAGTGGACGCTTAAGCCACTGCGCCATCCATGCAGTCAATTATTATTATTATTATTTATTTTTATCTGTTTAAAATAATGTATGTGTGGAATTTTGAGTGCCACTATATTTTGGTTATACAATACAATCCTGTCCACACAAAGGTTGTCTGGAAGAAATCACAGTTTATGATTTTGTACACCTCACGTAATTGTAATGTAAAACTTTACTAAAATGTGTTAGTGTGCAATAAAAGTATACACATAAATCAGCTTGGAGACGTTTTTGCTTTATTAGCAGTGTTTGTACACACAGTGACTAAAACCGGAATAAATCAGTTAGTCGCTAACTACCACGTGGCTCGCACTCTCGTATCAGTCGCTTATAAGTAGCGTTAAAAGTTAATTATACATATTAAATTACGTTAATATGTATAATACCAGGTATTACCTACCTATAAAAATAAAAAATAAAATATTAAAGTATTTGATTATTCATTTATCTGCTGCCTCAGTACTTAAAACGCAAAAATGTCTAAGCTAATTTGGTTGCGTTCTATTCTGTCAAAGGTATTTTCATCACGCGAACCTATAGTTGAAGCGACATAAATATTTACACGTGTACCATTAACGATCGATTAATTCATGCGAAAATGCCTCCGCCGAGGCAGCATTAATAATGCATCGGCCGTTACACGAACTATCTGCAAACGCAACCTTGGGAATGTTGCCCGCTAATGGGAAGCTTTTGTTAAGCTTGTAATTACGAGGTTAGGTAACGTTGTGGTGAATGAAAACAGTTTCTCCATTTATAAGACGTTGAGCGGTGCAGTGAGTACAGATGGATCCGGAAAATTTAGGTGGATATAGCTCCTAATGAGGAGTCTAGGAAAATGTTTAAGGGAAGTACAAGTACTTACGGCTTAACTTGTGCTCTCCAGAATCCCTTTGGACACATCGAATCCATTTGGGAATGGTTATATTGACGCAGAGTAGTTCTGTGCCCGCGGTCGCTGATTTTAACCGAACGAAAGAGGACCCTCCTTTTCTTACATGCCTACTTGTATTTTAGGAGGGTAGTTTGGAAGGAGGAATGAGGGGTTGATTGCGACTTAAAAATTTTGCGCGTTTGGTGTCAACAGATGTGTTATGTTTCTACATTTTACGCGATGATGAATAGGATACACAATTTATCATCACCATCATCAGCATAAGCACATAAAGACCACTGCTGAGCATGGACTTTCTCCTTAGAAAGGAGGGATTTGCTACAGCAAATATGGCAGATAAATAAATACATGGCGGATTCTATGGTCTCCGAGCTTAGCACGCGTCCTGGAGATCGCGGTAGATTTTGGTTGAATAACAGGTAAACGCCCCTGCCCATTATGTGGGCACCTCCTTTAGCTGGTTCTCAAAATAACCGTCAGAAGAGATGGAATAACGGTAATATTATACCGGCTCCACACCACATACACTATTATGTCGTCAATATGATCTACATGAAATGGACTTTGTAAAATTATCATTAATGATCCTTAGGCGGACACAACAGCGGTTAGGTAGTTATTTAATAATTTAAAGTGTAATAACTCTGATTATATTTTATAGTTACACGAGGATCAATTGTAAATCTGTTTTTTTTTTAACTCCCGACGTAAAAAGATGGGTTTTATACGTTGAAGACTTTGTATGTTGTTTCATTAAANGGTTATTTAATAATTTAAAGTGTAATAACTCTGATTATATTTTATAGTTACACGAGGATCAATTGTAAATCTGTTTTTTTTTTTAACTCCCGACGTAAAAAGATGGGTTTTATACGTTGAAGACTTTGTATGTTGTTTCATTAAA
>WUAW01014087.1:8694-20149 GCA_017165845.1 Thaumetopoea pityocampa | reverse complement strand
TCATCGCAGTGCTTGTTAAAGATTTATTTTGACGTTTTTTATGTCGGTGTTTAGATTCTTTACGACACTCATTTGAAACGCATACACCTGCTTTGTAATATTTTGGTTTCAAAATTATTTGAGTTGTATTTTCACTTTCAGGTTTGCTTATGTATTTTGCTTTATAATTTTTTGCATATTTTCCTTCTTTGTGTAGTTTTAATGTACAAAAACATCTTTCCATATATGATCTAACAGAAATATCTTTAGCATGTACTCTCGATCCAATTTGCGATCCTACGTGATTAATATATTGTTTAGCTTGTGATCTCGTTTCTTTTAATTTAGCTTTTTTCTGTGTGTGCGACTGTGCTAGATCATNCCATCGCAGTGCTTGTTAAAGATTTATTTTGACGTTTTTTATGTCGGTGTTTAGATTCTTTACGACACTCATTTGAAACGCATACACCTGCTTTGTAATATTTTGGTTTCAAAATTATTTGAGTTGTATTTTCACTTTCAGGTTTGCTTATGTATTTTGCTTTATAATTTTTTGCATATTTTCCTTCTTTGTGTAGTTTTAATGTACAAAAACATCTTTCCATATATGATCTAACAGAAATATCTTTAGCATGTACTCTCGATCCAATTTGCGATCCTACGTGATTAACATATTGTTTAGCTTGTGATCTCGTTTCTTTTAATTTAGCTTTTTTCTGTGTGTGCGACTGTGCTAGATCATTATTATCCTTGTCACGCTTAATATCTACTATTTTTAATTCTTCATCCAATAGCTTTTCTTTATAAAACTCGATATTAAAACTAAAGCTAGATCCAATTCGAACTGTTTGTTTACCAGAATTTCTAGGTCTAATCACTCTATCATTTATATCTATCTGAACTTGTTCCTTTTTTGATGATCGCCCTTTCAACCTATTCAATTTAGATGTATTACATTTAGCCGTACAACTCTTTGGTAACGTAGTATTATGACTACTCGTGCCTATGCATCTGTCTCGACATTTCGAGTATCTCATTTTTATTAGTTTGTCACATTCGTATGGATCACATTCTCCAGAAATACACGCGCCTGGCTCGCATTCATAGGGTAGAAGATATTTAATAGTCTCTTTATTGGTTTCTATTGCTTTATGTGCTAGAATTACACTAGATTTCTGCATTTTCGAGGGAGCAGGTGTACCTTGTTCTTTTAAAAGATTTGTAAAACACAGACACTCTATTCCCGATGGTGTATGTGTTTGTTTGGACTTTTCTGTTGTCATTGTCTGTGATATTTTATGTCGTACTCGAGGCTTATAAACTTTTATGCCCTTTTGCTGGGAATTTTTTTTTTCTTTACGTTTTTTTTCTTTACTTTTTCTGGGCGTTATTTGTGTTTTTCTAAATTCCTTTTTATTACTAATTTTTTCTTTAGAAAACTCTATATTAAAGGAAAAGCTTGAACCTATGCGCACACATTGTCGGGACGGTTGATCAAATAAAAGCTCCGATTTCTCTATAGAAGAGGCACATTTATGGTGGTTGCATTTACTATGATGAGAATGTATCTTTGATGACTCAGAATTAGGCTGTGATATTAAAGTATTAACTGACCTTTCCTTGCGATTGCGATTTGTCGTGGACCGCAATGAAGGTTCGGTGGTAGACTCGCATACACAAAGTATTTGCAAGGCTTCTGGGGCCGTAATATCTACAGCTTTTGAGCTTGTATTTTTTAGTGGCTTTGTTTCCATTTCTTTGCGCTCTATATTTCGAACATGAATAACAGTCATCGTCTTCTTTGAAATAGGCTTGTGTGACATTTGTTTTCTTTTTGGTATTTTTATTGTACAAAAACAACGCTTCAATCCCTGCCCTGTATTATTAGTTAATAATGATTGAATTGATTTGGAAAATTCATCCTTTATTTGCCGGTTTTTTATTTTGTGCCCTTTCTCTTTAAATGTTTTGTGTAAGCTATTACGATGTTTTTTCTTAGAAACCTTATTTTCGAATACTGTTGAATGTTGACCATTAGAATGAGATTTTTCAACGACTGCAATAGCTCCTTGACTTTGTTCCTTTTGTTCAACAATTTCTTTTTTTTCTCTTGATTCATTTTCTCGAAACGATTGATGAAAAATATTGGAGGTAGTATTAGCTGATGAAGTAGGTGTAGAACACATACACTTAACATCAGTTTGTTTGCGTTTTTTACCTACATTAACATTAGAAGTTTTTCTTTTTGTAATAACTGAAACGTCACTATGAGTAAAATCTGTACCGGAATATTTATTTAATTTTCTTTTGTCTGCCTTGCTTGCACGTTTCTTTTTAATATTACTATCACATTCTTCTGGATCACATTCATCAGAATTACAAATATCACATTCCCAATTTTTCAAGGCTCGCTTTTTTTTTAATTTTTCACGAAACAATGTGACAGAATCTTTTCTTATTCGAAACTTTTTTACATTTTTCCCAGCAGATTCTTCACTTAACGAAGTAGTCTTTGGGTGATTCAATTTATGTTTGTACCTAAATGGGTACTTACGAAGTTTCAAGGTACAGAAACATCTTTCAAATTTTAAAGCTTTACTCTCAAACTTAATACCTTTTGAATGAGGTTCCGTCGTGGTTACTGCAATTTCTTTTGATTCTCGTTTTTTTAAATGTGATTTGGATAATCTTTTAACCTTATTGCTGATTTCTGTAGGACAAACACATCTGACAAGCGGCGCTGATCGAATATGTTTAGCTTTAAAACGAAACGACCTTAATTTTGAACTAACTTTAGTGCTAAGTCTTTTGCGCCGTGCTTGACCTTTTGCTTTAGCTTCAATAGTATACTTAGCTATCGCATCATACGGTATGCTATGTCTGTGTATACGGGGATGTTTATCCTTGCGTATTTTTTTAATGGAGCTACAAGAACAACAGCTGCACTTATCACTAAGTCCTCTATCTACTAAATCAACCATTTTTGTAACTGCATTGCTCCTTTCAGTAGTATCATCATCTTGGCTTGTTTTTCGTTCCTTTGTTACATCGCTACTTCCACTACCGGAAAGGAGCTGTGTTCTGACGTCGTCATACACAGCTCGTGTTTTAATAAGTTTCTCCAACAATTTTCTTTCTCGTAACGGCAAATATTTTCCATAAAAAAGTCTGTCAATTCTACTACCAGTTTCTACTAGCTGTTGCACAGACGATCTTTGAGATTGATTTTTATATATACATTTAGTACCGGAACAAATTCCAGCGCTTATACTGTTTCGGTTCATTGTCTTATCATTTCTTTATAAAAGTGTGATAATTTAAAGATCATCCAGAAATCGCTTATATTGTATATTACGTTAATAAAAAATCAAGTTATACTCAATTGATTGAATTGTATTGTCTGAACAAATAATATCATCTAATAATAATAAATAATTATTCAAAATTAAATAGTTAAATCTGAAACAAATTAATATTATTAAATAAGTACTGCAAAGAATAATTATAATTTATCAGGCATCCCTAATCTTATTCATCCCTGCTACAGGGGCACGGACCTCTCCTAATCAGAAGGAGGACCTCCCCTAAATATGCCGTAGGCTACCATGCCGCCCTGGCGCGGACTGATAGACTTCACACGCACATGTGGGCATGTAGGTTTCCTGACGAAGTTTTCCTTACTCGTTTCAGCTTATTCGTTTCTACAATGTAAACCAATGAACTCGTAGATCAGGATTGAACCCAAGGACGCGAGTTAAGTCATGTTTATGATTTGATTATAGAAGATCTATAAAATCAAAGGTATAAAAGCTCAATTCAAGCTTATCTATATAGATAATATATATTTAGATAGGATAGGATTTTCTTTTAAAATTGCCCGTAAACTTTCTACTGTGTCTCTCAACATCGCCCGTAAACTTTCTACCGTAGCGCGTAGTTTAAGCAAATCTGTCATTTTTGTATTATATTACCTTAACTGCAGGATCCTGATTTTTAATACCATCCTGCACTTCGTTTATGAAATTCCCGCAAATACCCAAAACAAAGCTAGAAAACCAACCACAATCTTATAGGAGTCACATCACCATTTCTTCATTCAGTGTTCAGCTCTAATCAACAGGCTGTAATCAACAGGCTTGGTGCTAATTTAGGTTTATCATCATCATCAGTCCTTGGAAGTCCTCCACCAGATACGGGTTTCCTCCTTAAAGAAAGGGTTTTGCCATAATCTCCACGCTTGGCAGACATCTTGGACATCGCAGTAGACTTTGATTGAGTAACAGGATAACGCTGATGCCCGTTATCCTGATACATCCCTTAGCTAATTCTCACAGCACCCGCGGGAAGAGATAGGGTGACGCTATTATCATGCCGGCGCCACACAGTGGTTAGGCTTATATTAAAGCTTAAATTCTTCGATACTTTTATGCTACCCTTAGCTCTAATTTCCTTCTGTGCTAGGCTACCTTACTCTGCAAACCGGTTCCTATTTCTAATGATATTGAGAGCGTCAATTGGTTGGTAATTTTGAAATGTACTTATTGCAGTATTAAATATATTCTCAGATATGAAAAAGTGGAGAGGCAGTGGATGCTGTATTACAAGTACACACCGATAGTTGTACTCAAAAACGACCGCGCAAATCCTTACTGGGATCTGTCCATCACCACGGATTCTCGCAAATATGTTTAATATCCTGTTAGGGGATATAGAGCACAGTCAAAGGCGGGTGTGTGGTGACGAGAGTCTTATACACGTAGTGGCAGATGAAAAAATATGGACCTTGCGCACGACGTTATCAACATGTGGAGAATGGCACCAACATAAATAAACCCAATCGTTCTGTAAGTGTAGGTTCTTATCCCGAGAAACCTCCCAGCACATCTTCAGAGGCTTGGGGTGTGTGAGACATCAATGATGGTAGGTATGCAAAAACGCAGCCTTGTTCGACAACGCCTGTAAAGTCCGCAGATTCCTCCTCAAATTGAATTGACGCTCTGACCAATTGTTTTTCCTAGGGGGTCTCTTTATGTGCTCCTCCTTACAGAGAGAGTGGCTATGTATAATAATAATTAAAGTAATACTTTCAATGAATAATTGTAATCGTTTTGATACTAAATATTGGAATAGAACTGATATTGTTTTTCAAATTAATTAGTGAGTATTCGAATGACGTATTAAATTATGAATATTATTTAATTAACCTGTTTCAGTTTTTCTGGTATTTTGATGATTTCATATGCGCTTATCACATATATTAATTTATCCTTGTGTACATAAATAACACTTATCCTTTGATACATATTCAAAACAAGTCAAAACAAAATTTGATAATTTTAAAATTTTTTAACTCCACTCCCATTTGTTTATTTCAACATTCGGATTTAATTTCAATGTGGATAGATTGAAAGCATTTTTTTTAATCGCTTAAATTTACCCACATTTGAAGCCGAATTTTTAAGACATTTAAAGTGCGCAATTTTTTCCTGCACACTTGTTCTGCGGCTTTACAGCTGGGTTTTTCATGTCGAGCCATCCAGAACACTTGGAATCGCTTTCAAGTGATTAGAAGTGTAACCAGAAGACGGGCTCCTGGCAGAAATCAAGCAACTATCTCACAGTAAGATCGCTACATACGCTTGACTGCGCGCAGAGAGCGATTCGTCACCACACGCTCCTTACTAAACCGCTTACGCCAGGCGAAAAGTTGAGTTAGAGACAGACCGATTAGGGATCAGTTGTGTGAAGACCAGCACTTTTCTAGGAGATGTCTAGTACGGATTCTATTAACGAATGCGCATCGTGTAAACAGATTATCATTTGGAAAATAGCACCAGGACTATTTAATGATGATAGAAAACTAGAATTTTTTTAACGATGATTGTCTCATTATGGAGACGAAAAAGTGAGCGGTTTTCTGATGCTTGTATTCACGAAATTCATAGATTGGTAAGATTGGGTGATTGGGGGATTGGGGCAATGGTGTGGGGAGGGATTTCACTATTAGGTCGGATAGAGCTCGTAATCTTCGACGAAGGTACGATAACGGCACAACGATACACCGAGGAGGTGATAAGGACCCATGTGGTGCCAAATGCACAAAGAAATGGAGCAAAGTTCGATTTAATGTATGACAATGTATACACATACAGCTAGAGCCACCAGAGAAGTTTTAAATGATGCTGGTATACAGATCTTGCCGTGGCATGCTAACAGTCCGGACCTTAACCCAATCGAGCATATGTGGGATTTAAAAAAAGTATCCGAGATGCAAACCAAGTCATGTATAATGAGAGACATCTCATCAATATACTCAAGTTAAGCTGGGAACAAATTCCACAAGAGACAGACAGACTCTCAAAAAACAAATGAACTTTTATGTTAGTAAATATTTAGAGTCTTCACGGACCTTTGCACAAAGATTTCCCAGCTGAAAATGGCATACCTCTCTTGGCTTTCATTTACTTTTGAACACAAAATTTTGAGGGATTATCTCAATTTCATTATAAATATGAATAGGGAATCCTCTCAAACAATTAACATACGGTTACATAATGATTTTTTACACTAAAATACGCACACAATTTTAATTTATTTAAAATTTCAACTCATTGTAAATAGACTGACGTGGCGGTTGATTTTGACATTAAGATGATCAAATATGAAAAACTAGGTTATCTTCGTTCTTCATCTGGGTAAAATCAAAAACTTTGCAAAAAGATTTAAATAATGTCTAGACGTATAAAACTTAAACGTCATTTTTGGACATTTTCTGGTTAGATTATTGTTTACTAGACACGCGCAAAGATCTACTCCTCTCTCTCTATTCTACAGTCTGCAGTCTCTCTATTCTGTAGGGTGAATAGATTGCTGGCGCCAGTATCGAGCAACACGTATTAATATAATGGAGCCCGTTATGATTTATTAACACATTTAATGCCGACTACACGGCGCCGTGAAGAGCGGGAGGCCGAGCACACGGCGTCGTGTTTCGCTCAATTTAGTTTGTAAGCCGCATTATGCCCTCAACTAATAATAATACTTTATTCTAACTATTCCAAAGAAAAAACATATGGCCACAGGAATGCAGGTCATTAAAAAACATGGCCACAGAGATGAACCTTCCTGTAGGAATCGGTATTCAATGTGTTAAATTCCGAATAGCTTCATTATGTAATACGATTTTAATCCGCCGCGCCGCCGGCTTAACCAGGCCGAGCGTCAAGTTGTACAGACTAAATGACTCGGTGGGCAAAACACAACTCTACTCAAAATGAAATTAAGCACGAATTAAAGACAAACTGTTTGCCTAATGTGTCCGTGTCTATGAATATCACTTATTGAGATGTGAGAGACAAGAAGTCCTCGGCTATGGGGTGGCTAAAGATCTGGCCATGTCCTTATTACCGCTGTTGTATAAGTATTTATTGTAGAATAACATTATACAAGTACATCGATGGTCTGCGGTCTTGTCTAACACGATTCAGAGAGATCGTGGGTTCGTTCCAAGTCGCGTCATCATCATGTGGAAGCCCACCACTGGACATGGGCCATCTCCTTAAAAAGGAGGGATGTACCACAATCTCCACGCTTTGCAGTCGTTTTGGAGATCGCAGTAGATTTTGACTGAATAATAGGATAATGCTGCTGCCTATTACTGTACATCCCTTAGCTGTTTCTCACTGCAGCCATGGGGAAATGTGGTTTAGTTTACTCATGTACATTATAGACACCAATGTAAATGGATACGGAGTAGGAAAAGTTCGCAAGGATATCTGCACGCCCGCATAGCTGTGTGGAGTCTGCTAACCAGCACTAGGCCAGCATGGCCTAGTCCCCTTCCTGATTGGTGGAGATCCGAGGGGAGAATATGTGGACGAATATGAACTGAGAGTAATGATTACAGAACAAAAGAAAAAAACTACGTTTACAGCTTGTTTACACATTTTTTTTTATATTAAAACAAATTATATATTAATTTAACACTTCTGCATTTAAGTACGGAGCTGTTACATCTTCGAAATTAATGGGTACAGTTCTATTATAATTAGATACATAATATACACTGGATGGTTTCATTGTCTTTTCCATATTGGAATGGATATATACAAAGCTGTTATTGTCACTAGTAAAATTATTAAACACGTCACCGGGTTCTACATCATAAACTAGATGAGTTCTCATTTCTTTGCTCTTATTAATTAATGTTTTGTTTGTTGATGATATCGCATTTAATTTTTTATCTGCCGTGAATTCATTTTCACGGCTTGACTGAATTTCGTTTCCTACAAGACTTAAATACGTGTCAAATGTTTTATTTAGGCTGTTAACTTCATTCGAGTTATTCCTGATTTTTCGAAATAAATAAGGTATTTCTATTCCGAATTCAGCAAGCAAATCCTCCAACCAGAACATGTTGTATAATATAATAAAAAATATTACAGTCATAGTTATAATCAGCAAGCATCCACAGCCCGTGCTTTCAATTCCGTGATAGCATCCAGAACGGAACGCGTCACAACAACAGCTCTTCGTACAATAAAAAGCACAACACAGGGGTATGAAGGAAATCGCTTGAAGCAAGAGCGTTAGATAATTATGTATTGTCTGAATACCCTGTCGGAGAACATATTCTATACTCAGTAAAACCGTTACAAAAACTCATGCGATCATTTGCAGGGCACAAAATATGGGTATGAAAAGGAGCTGATACATGGCGACAATTGAAGCCGTAACCGTTCCCTATATAAGTGTTATTCAACTTGAAATTATTATCGTAATATTACTTTTCATAGTTAAATTATCATGGTTACTGAAAGTATTCTTTTCATATAACTTTTTTATATTTTTTAATATTTTTCCACTTTTTTGTTTGATTTCTATGTATACTATTAAAAAAAAATTACATTGATTAATGAGGTACCAAAGAGTATATATTATTTATGGTTTATAGTATAATAAAAAAATAATGAGTGTCTCATAAACAATGTCCTATGTCTACCTATCGCAGAATAAATACTATTCTGCGCATTCCGGGTGACGATATAGGTGCCGAGATGTGGTCAGCGCTAACAGCATCCTGAAAATAATCAACAGCATCCTATTAGACTAGACGGTTCATACGACAAAGCATTTATTAATTTGCTGAAACTCGTAAATTGATGATTTACTATATGATTCAGAACTTATCTTAATAATCCCATTTACTTGCCTGCTAAATTTCAAAGCAATCGGTTCAACAGTTGATTCGTAGAGAGAGACAGACAGACAAACGCATTTTTGCATTGATGTATTTAGTGTGAAATTCACAGTAATGTTCATAACGTGTATATCAGCGCATTTAGATGAATTCGGAATATCTATGATTCCGAAATAACGGCTTTTTCTTTTGAGTTCGGTCGCCGATATTAGTAGCATTCCCCATACAAGAGCTATACTAAAATATTTTTTAACTAAAATATATTTTAATGTTTTTGAAATAGAATCCAGAATCGGAAAAGGATAAATCTTCCGTTTTCTATATTAAATTCAAACATGGTTACTTTTTTAAAATTACTAGTTCATAATTTAAATAAGAAATAAAAACTCTTGAAAATTAACCATAAAGATACATTAGGAACCAAAGCACCGTTCCATTCCGAAATATAGTTCAAAAATATTGAGTTTTAAAATTTACGATTATTCAAAAAGGTATTTTTGAATACACTATCTTCGCACCATTGTCGTGGTATATGCACATAAGTAAAAAAACATATTATTAAAATTATTGACCGTATGTTTATCGAAGCTAATCTCAGAAACGGCTAAAACGATTTTGACGGGACATTCACTGTCTGATTTCTCGAAGGGCGTCATCATCATCATCATCATTTCAGCCCGTCGCTGAACATAGGCCTCTCCAATCGAATTCCAGCGCGACCGGTCCATAGCCACCTGCATCCAACGAGACCCAGCGATCCTCACCAGGTCGTCGCTCCAGATGGACCCATGCGCACGCTGCGCTTGCTAGTACAAAAGTACAAGTAAGCAGTAAGGGCGTCATATTCACCCGGAAACATTTAGGGGTCTTACTTAAGCATTAAAAAACTTAAAAATTAACACGTTTACTTGAACATATTAATATCGTGCTCTATGCGATACTTGCACGGCAGTATATGGGTAGCGTTGTATGAGTTAGACATGTAGCACAACAACCCAACCCTAGAGTATGGTCACGCGCCGTATTATAACATGGTTCTCAATAAATCGAGTTTTCTCTGGACGTAACAATACGTTGTGCCACAGCACATCTACCAATATGTGACGTATATTTACGTTCTTCGCAGTAACCTGTTAAATTTTGAGCCTGCAAGCCAGCAAGTCTTACTTTTACTTGAAAGTTTAATTTTTGGAAGTTTGCCCATCTGTACGATACGTTTGCCATACGAATGAAATCGCCAATTATCACTACTAATAAAAAAGAGTCTGCTACAGGGGATAATGTCATTAATATATTAGCAACAAAAAAATTTCATATCAAATAATAAAACACAGTAGTCCACTTGTTGGTATTCCCGTCTTCGGCCCTGAATTTAACTGTCGTAGTGTCGTGATCCGTATCAGAACTCTGATCCACGTTCGCATCAGGTTCATTTGTAACTAAAATGTGAGGCTTCTTATGTGTCGGCGTCTCAAAACCCCCCTGATCTGTGTCGGCTCCGGTGTCGTTGTCCGTCTCCCTTGAGCATTCGGTAATATCTCCTGGTGTAGGTACAAATCTAGTGTGCGCCAAAGGTCTAGCTTTTGCGTAGCCTAAACTATAGAATATTTTATCAAGTACTCCAGTGGCTCGGAATATGAAGAAGATAATTGCAATAGCCAGAAAAGACATAATACAATCGCAAGTGCCACCTCTGTTCACGGGGCACGGTCCAGATCCGCCGCACATGAAACACTTCAGCCTCGAAGTGAGTAGGAATACAAGGCATATCGGTATGAGTGATATCATTTGCAGTACGAACGATATGAAATTGTATAACGTTTGCAGTATCATTCTAATTACGTTCTCTATCATGAGTATGACAGTCATGAAGACCCTGACCAGCATTTGTATACCGCATATTGCGGTTTGGAGTAGCGCGTGCACCGTTCGACACATGATTAAATGTGTTCCTGGAAAAAAAATCGCTTTATAGGAAAATGACTAAAACAGATTCATAACTCAGTACACGTAACAGAAGGGAAACTTTTTGTGTCAGTAACGTTACACTTGAAACGTTACACGAAAACGTTTCACAAAAACGTTACACTCATGTGCGACCTTGAAATTTACTCTCATTGATTAAAAAAACACATTTCGAAAGAGAGTGCGTGTAAATCAGTATAAATGATAGATGTGAAACCACTCCACGAAATAGTCCTAGAGGTCCTAGTTGTGATGGAATACGTACCTAGGGCGTGTCCCATGGGCGTACCCAGGGTAGGGGGGGGGGGGGGG
>WUAW01014085.1:19224-31769 GCA_017165845.1 Thaumetopoea pityocampa | reverse complement strand
TCTCCATTACGCCGTGGGAATGCAATGAGGAACTTTAATACTTTTGAAACTTATAAAATGGCGGCGTCGTGATTCGCCACCCGACACGTCTCATTGCCCGCGGAGGCGAAATATGGACTGCGGATAGCCACTTTGCTACATCAAACAATCGTAGTAGGTGGAAAAAAGTGGTCTCTGCCTACCCCAATGGGAAAGAGGCGTAACTGTATGTAGTATGTACTATGGTCTCTGCCTACCCCAATGGGAAAGAGGCGTAACTGTATGTAGTATGTACTATGGTCTCTGCCTACCCTTATGGAATATCTTCGTGAGTGTATGTATATATGTATGAATTTGCAAAAATTAAATATTAGTTAAGCGAGGGGGCTACCCAAAACCGAAAAACATAACGAGGGGTTTAGACAGAACAGTTTGGAGACTGCCTTAGAGGGTAAGAGGAGAGAGGCGCGACCGCCAGCTCGAGAATCATTTTAGCCTCCATTTCCTCCCACGGATGCTGTGAGAAGCAGCTGTAGTATATACCGGGACAATAGGCCACAGCGTTATCCTGTTATTCAATCAAAATCTGCGACATTCAAGACGTCTGCCAATCGTAGAGGTTATGGCAAATCCGTCCTTTTTAAAGAGAAGACCGATATCCAGCAGTGGAATTTCACGGGCTGCTGCTGCTGCTGATGATGATGATGATTGTGAGATGAAAACTTTATTTAAATGTTAAAACTAAATTTATTTAAATGTTAAAACTAAATGTATTTAAATGTTAAAACTAAATTTATTTAAATGTTAAAACTAAATTTATTTAAATGTTAAAACTTAATTTATTTAAATGTTAAAACTAAATTTATTTAATTGTTAAAACTAAATTTATTTAAATGTTAACACTAAATTTATTTCAGAAGAGCGATAGTCTAACGATGATGTGGTGCAAATACATTCTATAGATAACAATGCGTGACCAACAGACTTTCGTAAATTATACGGAACACGTAAATCGGTGCTTTTGACGCGATCGGAGCGTGACGTCACCGGCACACCCGCCGGCATAATCAAGATAACAGCCCACAGAGCATTCGAATACAGTAGACACGCAATCGCAAATACATATTTGTAACTGTTAATATCTACTTACATTAAAAAAAAATAACTACTAGCAATAGAATAATAAGAAATAAAATAAAAGGTTTTACATTATGCTATGAAAACCAGCTAAGGAAATTACCAGGTTAAAATTAATAATACCTACATACAGTCACGCCTTTTTCCCGCTTGGGTAGTAAAATATATGTCAGGATCGTAGCAAGTGGAAAGGAGTGGACTCTCCTTTCCACTTGCTACGATCCTGACATATATCTTTCGCTTCTTCTACTTTCATCAACGCTTTCATACAAGCTCGTCGGTTGTGGGTACTCCTAAGCTGGCCTTCCTTCAACACGACTTCGATTTGGTTGAGATACGTTCAAACTCATTTTATAAATCTGCTTCGTCAATCTTTTTTCACCCATTATCTCTGTGTCCGAACCATCTAAACATTCCTTTCTCTATCTTTGTCACTACATCTTTCATACCACAGATTTCCTTTATTTCACTATTTTCTCTTTTTATCAATCGGATTCACTCCAACGATACTTCTCAAATTTCTTATCTCATCGACATTATTTATCTTGCTTTCATGCTTCTTTTGCCAAACCCAACATTCACTACCATACACAAGTATTGGGACTAGCACTCCTTTATAAATAGCTAAACCTGGTAGAGACAAACTTTGTGTGATGAGCACAACTGTTTGTATCCGAGTCATGGACGTATTTATCTATTTATGTATTGTATATATCTATATAAGTATGTATATCGTTGTCGCGGGCCATCGGTGGATGTAGGTAGCTCATGGCCGCTCAGTGCGGCGATCATTAGAGGAGCCCTATGTTCAGCAGTGGACGTCTGTGGGCTGATATGATGATGATCGTTATCTAGTACCCAAGATACAAGGAATCCCAGTTTGTGACTAGATTAATTTGTGTGAAAATGTCCAGAATATTGTTTTTATCACAGGACTATTCTCGCGAATAAACTTGATACGGTACTGATGGACAAAGCATAGTTAAGGTTTTTTTTCTGGTGGAGTAACCATCCCGCACGCCTAGAGATAAATAATCAATATTAGGCACTAAGGATAATTATATAACTTTGTTATAATACTAAATAAGAACTAATAGATGTCATAATAAAAAATTAGTAAATATATTAATTAAATGAAAAAAAAACTATCTATTTAAAATAATACGAAAATAAAATTGATTAATTAATTCATATCTCTAATCTATCTACACTATTATAAAAATTTTAAAAATGGAATGTACTACTTCTTGTTTGTTTGTTTTTTAACACCTTTTTTATACCATGTTCACTCAAATAAATAAATAACTATTTTCAGAATAAAAAAAAAAACAATAATTGTATATGCCTGATCACATTAACAAATTTTGGTTTCGGAAAAAATAATCACGCCTCAGAGTTCAGATTTCAGACGCACGTCTCAGGTACCTACCGGTATGAGGTAATTTTGAACATTTGAACATTGTTCATGGATTGCGTGTGAAAGCTGAACTGTTGTGGCTCCTGAGCCCCGTCTATGATTACGGGGATGTACCTCAACGTCTAACGGGAACAACGTGGATGCGTTGTGCGTTGCTTCCAAAAGACTTGAGTCTTTTGGCCGTTCAATCCGTACTTTGACAACTTTTGAAAAAATATTTTAAATGCTTTGTATGTTCAAAATTATACCAATATCATCATCCCCAGTCTATATTCGTCCCCATTACAGGGGTACGGACCTCCCTTTATGGGATTAGGCCGCAGTCTACCATGCTGGCCTGCTGCGAATTGGTAGACTTCACACACCCATGCGGGCATGCAGGTATCCTCACGAAGATTTCCCTCTCCTTTGAGTACATTGGTGTTTACATTGTATATCGTACGTAAGTTTGAAATAACCCAGTGGTATGAGACCGGAAACGAACCGCGACTTTTCCGATTGCAGATCGTGATCAGGACCACTTGACCACAAATGTACCTACTTATGCCCGTGCATAAATATTTATTTAATATTACACCTATAAAAACATATTATTCAATTAAAATAAAAAAATATGCGGCACTATGGTCACGTGACCACGTGTGATTGTGCAATAGACAACACCTAAAGTTACGTGCGAAGTCGATTTTGCATGGAGTTTAAGAGCGCATTTAATTTATGAACGTTAAATTAATAAAATACTATCACTGCTGTGCTGTGCACTGTACAAGATTTTATAACATTATAAAAAGTAATAATATACCAAAATAAATAAATACGATGACCTAACAACGCTGTCAAATGTGTATATTTATTGAACGTAGACGTCACAATTTCTGATTAGCGTTTCCAATCACGCGATTCACAGATAAAAAATCTTAAATTCCCAAGAAAAGATTAAATAAATTAATAATTATTATTTCCATAATTGTATTGTTTTAAGCTTTTTATTGAAAGAACATTATAATTATATTAAATCATTAATTTTAATATTAAACCTGTCTTTAAATACTGTCAACTCGCCAATTGTGGCGCTCTATTAAAAAAATATAATAGAATAGTTACATTACTTTTTATTACACACCAATATAGAAATTTTACAAGTATTTTATATAAGAAATAGAAACTAAATTGGAAGGTTTTATCGTAATATGCGATCTCTTCCAGAAATCCTTTAACAGAGTACGTTTTCGGACGGTCAACTAAACATTGCTTTAAATTCCAACGAGTATGAATCATTTAAAATAATCAAGCGATATGCAATCAGTTATCACTAATCACATACGTCGTATCGTTCGAAATCGATATGTCCGATTCAATTATTTCATTCGTTTAATACGTTCACTGCAGGTCCTTTACTATCGTACTCTCAACCGGTGCATTATGCAGTTATATATATAGACTCAAAGGCAACTTAACTTCAATGCGTTATGACGTTAAATTAGTCACAAGAGAATCTTGATTTTAAATTTAGAAACAAAAATAAATTTTGTTACTGCTTGCCTTCAAATTTATTTTGGCAGCAAGCACTAACTATACCTATGGCGATATGTATTCGGCACTAAATGAAATAATACTATTTTTCTCAATGCACCGCAGGAAAGTTCTGCATAGGTCCAAATTACCTCATATCGCTGTGAACGTATTAAAACATTACAAAATTTTAAACCGATATGAAAACTGCGTTATCGAATAAAGTTAGTCGCCTAAATATAAAAGTCGTGTGTTAATTATTATATATTCGTGCTGCAAGTAATACTTTATTTTAACATTTATTAGTAGTTATTAAGATTATGTGTGATTAACAACTCAAGGGGATTATACCCTTTTATGAGTAACACATAAATGTGAAGTGTTGTCGCTTTTGTAACCATAACAGCTGACGTGTATATTTGTTCGGTAAAGGAAAAAAATTAAATGGATACCTTCTTCGAAAACGCAACTGACTTCATTGAAAATTATTACTTTGTAGGAAACTAAGAAAATTTATTTCCTCTCACTACAGAAAGGGTGGTGGGTTTTATAAAATGATTTATAAGTTTGTTCCTCTGTCGCGAAAAAATGACACTTTTATATCCAGATTTGAATACGCGCTTTTTCTATTCATTTTGCAAATACTTATTTTCATATATTTGCTCGGTAAAGGAAATTCTTAAATGGGTAACTTCTCTATAACGTATGCTGAAAATGCAACTGATGTAATTGATAATATTTAGCTCTCGAGAAACGAAGAAAATGTATATTCTCACTACTAAAGGGGATAGCGCATAGGTTTCACAAAATGATTTGTAAGTTTGTTCCTCTCTCGCGGTAAATGACACTTTTATATCCAGATTTGAAAACGCTCTTTTTCCAGTCTTTTTGTAAATACTCATTTTCTTAATATTTTGGATTGTGTCAATTTTATTCTCAGCATGTGATATGCCTAATGGTGTACAATGGATTTAATAAAAGAGGTTTATTAAGAGATCTTTTAAACCATTAGCGTTTTAGGAAAAGGCGTATCGATTTGAAATCAAAAGTGCGTTTGTCACCTCTTAATGTCATAAGCTATGTGCATACTATTCTGAACTTCGAGAATAGAGCTCTCTAAGACTATTGGGTGCAGCGGAACAAGAGCATTAACCATAACTTTGGTTTTACCCATATTCATTTTTAAGCCCACCTGTTGAGAAGCTTTATTAAAATCTTGAAACATTACGCTCGTCTGTAAGCTATTCTGCCATGAGTACTATATCATCGGCAAATCGTATACTCGCCATTGATATTGATGCCTAGTTCATTCCAATCCAGATGCTTAAAGACATCTTCCAGCGCGGGTGTAAACAATTTCGGAGAAATAACGTCTCCTTGTCTTATGCCGCGTTGCAGTCGTATTGTTATTGAACTTTGATCCTGTATACGAACTGACATGGTGGCGTTTTCGTACAAACTCTTCAATACTTCGACGTATCAATAATCAATACGGCAACGCTGAAGAGACTGAAGCACTGTCTAAGTTTCCACCGAATCGAAGGCTTCTCATAGTCCACAAAAGATAGGCATAAAAGCAGATTATATTCCTCTGTCTTCTATATAACTGCCGTAGCGTATAAATGTGGTCTGTGGTACTGAAGACATTTCAGAAACCGGTTTGTTTAGGAAGCTGGACGTCGTAAAGCCTACGTTCGAGACGGTTCATGATGACTCTCGAAAACAACTTATATATGTGACTAAGGAGCGAGATAAGTCTGTAGTTCCTCAAGAGGGTGTTATCGCCTTTCTTGAAGAACAACACAACTAAACTTCTGCTCCATGCCAATGGCATTCTGCCTTCATGTATGACGGAATTGAACAGTTTCTGCAGGACTCTGAGTACAGGTGTTCCTCCCGCATTCAGCAGTTCGGTAGTGTTTCCGTCATCATCTGGTGCCTTATTGTTCTTAAGTTGAGTGCCCCACGAGTCTCATACAGGCTGACATCCGGGATATCTTCGGTCAGTTTTGCCCTAGGGTCTTCGGCTAAATTTACAACGGGTTGACATTTAGTGGTATATAACTGCCCAAAACTCTCAAACTCACCAAAAATCTCAGGCTTGGAACGGATAATTTCGCCATTATTTCGCTCAATAGTATCTTTAATATGATCAGTATTAAAATGTGTAGCATCGCGTTTGATGGATTTTGAGATCTGTCTATTAAGCTGCCGATATCGCAGTGTGCACTGAAGACTGAAGTCTCATCTCGTTCCTTTCCTCCACGAGACTCAAAGTTTAGCTTGAAAGCCTCTTGGTTTTGTCAGCACGGTTGACCTTAAAGAATTTTGATTCCACCATACGTACCGTATCCACTAACCCGTTACTTAAATCGTCCACAGAAACGCAGTCACTTAGGCAATCAAAGCGGTTTTGGAGTTCGAGCTGAAAGGTTCTGGATCTGGGCAGGTGAAGGACGGAGCGTAGACCTCATCAGTCTAGACCTCTTCAGCCTCACGTTGATATTCAATGTGCCTCTTACCAGTCGGTGATCGCTTCCAGTTTTATTTGCATTAATCACAAAGACATAATTGAATATTTGCCGCGTAGTAGACATGATGAAATCTATCTCATTGGAGCTCATCCAGGTCCACTTCTTCTTGGCTGAGACTTTCATGTTTTCGGAAGAAGGAGTTCATCATATACAGGTCCTCCTTCTCCATAAAATCTGCCAGTTGCTGTTCCCTATGGTTTCGTTGTCCAACTCCAAAGTTACCTACCCTCAGCTCATCACCACTTCGTTTTCCCAACTTTGCGTTAAAATCTCCCATGACAGCAACATAATGGGTTTTGGAGATATTATGGCTTTAGAGATATCCTCATACACAACCTCTATGTCGTCATCTGAGTATGTCGTAGTTGGTGCGTAAACCTGGATAACCTTCAGCGAGTACCGCTTGGTGACTGTGAGTATCAGGTACGCTACCCGAGTCGACACAATCTCGAGCTTCACTATGTTGTTGACGAGAGACTTATGGACGATGAACCCGACACCACCTTGGGACTGCTGATCGCCCTCCCGAAAGTAGAGCAAGATGCCGGACTTGAGGATTATCGCGTCCTCCCTCTTTCTTCCAACTTCTGATAATCCCAAAATAGCCCAGTTCAACTTGCTCAGAGCTTCTTCCAACTCAAAGTACCTCTCGTCTGATCGCATAGTACGCACATTATAGGTTGCAGGGCCAAACCTCTTCAGTTTTGGCAGCACGATTCTCCCCGGGGATTCTTAGCACCTCCCGCCCCGCCGTTACCAAGACCGCTGACAAAGTCAGGAATAGCGAGGCTGCCGGAGATTGGGGGCCGTGGTATTTGAGTGTCTATCATCAAAAGGTTTCTGCCATAATCTCCATGCTTGGCAAGCCGGTTGAAGATCGCAGAGCCGGTCATGTAGCGCCGACGACGCTGCTGCCGGTCATGGGCTAGGAGGTATTTAGATCGACTTTGTTTGGATGGTTATACCCTTTTGTTCTGTGGTTATACCGCCATCGATCGGTCACCAGTCGGTTAAAGTCGATTTAAGTGTTCATGAGTGTATGTATGTATGTACATATGTATGTAATTACCTAATAGTAAACGGACGTATTTCTTTTATTAACACAATGCGCCCTATTCTAAACCCCGTCACCAGTGCGCTGATATTACCCACCTCATAGTTTTTTATTCAGTAGGGATCTAACAGAGCCCGCAAGCCGGCTCCACGGCTCACCGGAAAAGGTCCAGTCATGAGCGTGTAAACAAACATTTAAAATATATCTACAAGGTATTTAGCGATAAGGTTATACGAAACTCAACAGTGCCTCGTGTGTTTGTATCACGACGCGCGCCCTTGACATATTTGAGTATAATGTAATCACGTCGAACGAGTACCTGTATATTCGGTGCAGGAACATCAATAAAACCGAACGATTGCCTATTTTTATCTGACAGATATTTTTTGCTACTTTACCTGTACTTCTTTATTATCCAGACCTGTCCGGACGTCCAATCTCATTAGACGACAAATCGACCTGGATATAAACTTAACTTGATAGTTGACATACATACATACGTACATTACATACATTCAATCACACCTTTATCCCTGGCTCTCCGACGGGAGATCGAACCGCGGTCTCCTGCGTGACTAGCGGAGATACTGATCACTATACTACCAAAGAATTGAGGTAGACAGAGACCACTTCTTTCCACTTGCTGCGAGCACAGTGGCTATCCGTAGCTCACTTTTCGCCCCCGTGGGAAATGAGATGTGTCGGGAGGTGAACCACGACGCTGCCATTTTTAT
Organism: Thaumetopoea pityocampa; assembly: GCA_017165845.1. NCBI lineage: Eukaryota > Metazoa > Arthropoda > Insecta > Lepidoptera > Notodontidae > Thaumetopoea > Thaumetopoea pityocampa. Next base: position 23,402 of record WUAW01014085.1, on the reverse strand, counting down.
AAGGTTCAAAAATGTTTAAGCTCCTCATTGTGTTCCCACAAAAAGTTTGACAGTTGACATATATTTAAAAACAAAGCAAAGGCAAGAGGCAAGACGGACATTTTAGGCTGTTCAGATATAAAATTTATTTAATTATTTTAAAAGACTGTACAGGACCTACATCAGGTTCAGCTGTTATTGCAGTGGATATGGCTATGGAGGATTCAGGTGACTGGCCACCATCTGACGTCATTCCCGTAGTCTCCACAAGTCCTGCGACGACTTGTCTCATTCATACACCAGTCGGCGAAGTCTACTGCCTTACATGCCTTACAAAGCACGGAAGAGGTCAAGATGTTAGAATGGTTGTAAGATGGTTTCATCTGACTCGGCGGTGATAACACGTACACTGTTTAACGCAGAGATGGGCTCGATATCCGACCACTGAATATGCTACGCACACCTTCCTAGGAAACCCTAAAACTCCTTACGTACAAACTCCTAAAAACTGACAAAAAATATTCAATTTTCGTATAAACTTCCCCTTAGTAAATGTTTCATGGAAGCTCTAAATATATTAACATCTAGTACTAGGGCAGCAGATGTTTTATGGAAGCTCTAAGTGCATATCGCTCATCCAATAGAATAATGACGTAAATGCAAAAAAGTTAAAATTTTATTTTGTGTTTAATTTGGATGATTTGTTGTTTAATATGGATTTTTTTTCGAGGATGCTCGAATTACTAATAATAATCTATAAATAAATTATGAAAAATCATGATAATTGATATGATTTACAAAATGGGTATAATCCAATTTTAAACTGAAACGCTTCTACTGATAAATTGCAAAAATGTAATTACGTCATTGTTCTATTGGATGAGCGATATATTAATTTTTGTACTAGAGTAGCTTAAGTGCTAGAGTGACGACACCGAACCGGGACACGTAGTGCGGGTCCATCTCACCTAGGTAGACCGATGACCTGGTTAAGTAAGGTCGTGGGCAATTGGTGGATGCAGACGGCTTATAGCCGCTCAGTGTGGCGATCATTGGAGGAGGCCTGTGTCCAACCGTAGACGTCTGTGGACCGATATAATGATGATGACTGGGGCATCTGATGTTTTATGAAAGCCCTAAGTATAATGATATGTTGTACTAACGAGAGTACCAGAATTATATGAAAGCCCTACTAAATATTAATATCAAAATGTGACACTACCAGTCAAGAACCTCCTTTATCTCTATCGATTAAAAACTAGAATTGTGCAATGGACTACATTATTATGATTTATATTTATCACTAGTTGTGCCCGCGACTCCGTCCGCGTGGGTATTCAGAAAGAGCGAAATTATACATAAATAATTTTCTCCGATCTTAATAAAAATGAAATAATAATGATACATAGATGAAACAAATATCAAATGTTAGAGGAAGCTTGCCACAATACAATAGCAAAAACAGCATTCAAATCGGTTTAGCCGTTTCAGAGATTAGCGTGCACAAACGCGCAGACAAACCGACAAAATTTTTAAAAACTATATTTTTGGCTCCGGTAACATAACTACAACCTATATGGTTTTTTTTTTTTTTGAAAAAATATTCATTGTACAGACACGGCTCGTTTAAGATTTTATTATATGTATAGATTATATTTATCATATTTACTGATATATTTACTGTTACTGTACTGTACTGTTACTGTACCCGCGACTTCGCCCCGTTGTACTTACAAATTTGACGGTTATTACTTGACTGATAATTTAAAGTGTGTCTCTAATTTCTATTTTTTTATATTTTTTTTTACACAAAAGCAGCGATAAACAGCCTAAATTACTCTCTAAAAAGTGCTGTACCTGACAATAAAAGTACCTACCATCAGAGTCGCATCAGTCGTTTCTTTGATTAGCGCGGACCTACAAATAGGCTTTGCCTATCACATATAGCCTTTGCCTATTTGTATCTACTTTGATGATTACCTTACCAAGTGGCTGCGACCCAATTGCTTCCACCGATTGTCCGCGATCTTAATTATATGTTCGATCATTTTAAAACCCCAATATACTTCGGTCGACCTTCAAGATCGTCAGTAGTGAACCCCAATTAGCTTATATGTCTAGTATCCAACATTATTAGTCGGCCCCGAGATCCTGTTTCTAGGACAGTCTTAATAACGCGTCTTCTACCGATAATAAATCATAATTTAGACAAACAACCTCAATCAACCGTCCTGGAGTTTGCCAGCCACATCAAGGATATCAAGACCGTCGCGGATTCATATGCAGTCGGACTGCGTGATGCTACTCATCCATTAAATAGCGTTTATAAGCAAGACAATATTATTCCTTATCATAATTTCAAAAACTTAACACTGTCTTAAAACTGTCACATCAACAAAATGGCTATTTTAAAGGAGAGAGAGCAGTTTAAAGTTTTGAACTCCACATATTTTTGTATACTAATTGTAAATTATTATTAATTGAATCATTTATAAAAAAAAATATTCAGAGATATAAGAGTCCAAAACTTTAAATTGCTCTCCTGTAAAAATAATTGTCCTTCATTTTATAGACGTGACGATGTATAGTTCCATTATAAACAGTTTTTAAACATAATATTTGTTTATAAATAGGGATATATACTCGGGCAGAGCCGCGTGCAACAGTGATAAAATTGGATCAAAACAAATATACCTTTTAAGCAATCCAACTGTGGGCATCTTATCTGTTTGGGGTTTTTCCTATCTCGGCTTCAAGGCTGTGATTATTTAATGGTGTATTGCGACAGTTAAAGATCTTTACATGAGGAAACTTTACGCGCTTTATATTAGCTTGACTTGTATCCATGTAACGGAATCTTTGGACACGATTTTCACCCATTTAAAACCATCGGATCGACTTGAAACTTTGCATACTTCTAAAGGACCGATGACAATACAATAATTTCATAAATTTTTTCAAAGATCATGGCCAGGACCATCAGGATATTAAAAAAAACCCGAAATATAAGGCAATCGGTGGATGCAGGCGGCTCATAGCCGCTCGGTGTGGCGATCATTAGAGGAGGCCTATGTCCAGCTGTGGACGTCTGTGGGCTGATATGGTGATGATAACGAATTCTTAACTTCTCTAAATACGGTTTGTTTTTAAACGTCGCGATTTGCATGCGTTTTAGTGGCTGAATGCTCTTTTATTTTTTTTATGTTTATACCTCTTCTAAACTACTCAAAACAAAATAAGGCCCACTCTAAGTTAATCTCGAATTTCGACTAAACAGAAATTGTTAGGCAGTAAATAGTGAAGTTAAACATTTCAATGTATTGTTGACATGTTTATGAAACGTTATCAATCTTTTAAGCCACGAATTTAATGTTATTCTTAACTGGGTAGACAAAAAAAGTGAAGTACTCCAAAAATCGTTTATTACTCAAATTCTCAGCCACTTGTACCCTCAGTCACATTCTGAGTGTTATAGTCGCACGTCTACTTTTTTCATTTCGACTTGATTTCGGTGTTACTCGCGATCATTATGCCTGGTTCTCGGCGTTGTATGGATGTGGAAACAGCAACAAGAGCAGTGTTTATGCTTCAGGAGGGAGAATCTCAGAGATCGGTGGCAAGACGTCTTGGTGTGTCGCGACGAGCTATTCGAAACGCGTGAGAACGCTTTCTAGAGACAAGTAGTGTTGCGAGGAGACTTGGACCAGGAAGAGCGCGAGCTACAACCGTCCAGGAAGACCGGTATATCAAATTGACTGCACGACGAGAGCGTACGATTCCCGCCTGCGTCTTACAAAATCGACTGCGGCAATCGACTGGCACACGAATTAATGATCAAACCATTCGAAATCGACTCCATGAAGACGGACAACGTTCCAGAACTCGTGTTATTCGTCTAAAATTGACAAGAGCGCATCGTGCAGCACGTTTGAGGTTTGCTCGCGAGCACGCGGAGTGGACAATGGACAACTGGAGAAATGTACTCTTTACGGACGAAAGTGAAGTGAAGTTTTTCAGCGATGATTGTCGAGTGCGCGTGTGGAGAAGAGAAGGCGAACGTTTTTCAGAACCTTGCATACATGAAACGGATCGTTTTGGAGGTCCAAATGTTAAGGTGTGGGCTGGAATAAGCTTGCTCGGTAAAACTGAGCTGGTAATTCTAGAAGAAGGCTCCATAACTGCCTCCCGGTATGTCGATG
>WUAW01014079.1:29748-44688 GCA_017165845.1 Thaumetopoea pityocampa | reverse complement strand
TCTCTTTCGCATTAGGGTAAGCAGAGACCACTTCTTTCCACCTGCTACGATCGTTTAATGTAGCAAAGTGGATAAATATGAAGATTTCAATGAACAATATTTACCATGAAAGCGTCATTTAAGTTGTTGATAAGATTCAGGAACCTGATCAATGCGCTCTTCACTGCAGGATATGCGGACAGGTACCACTCGTGAATATAGAAACCGAAGGGAGCACGGTTGCCGAGGTAGTGCCTTTCGAAGTTTGTAAGGATGAAGTGGAACCACGCGTCCTCGTCTTCACGATCAGGGCTGTGGACACAAATAGTTTCTTTATTAGCTCCTTCTGTACAGAAACACTTGTTGCCCGGTTTAGCTCGCATAATTCGTTTGTCATCATCAAAATTATATCAGCCCACAGAGGTTCACTGCTGGACATAAACCAAATGGTTCTAATGCTTTTTATATAAATCTGTTTCGAATGTAGTGGAACGACGACATTCGCGCGAGCGGGGCTACGGTGTAAAGCCAGTAATGCATATGATGGATGCATTATGAGCGTGAGTTGTCTGTCGATAATTAGCTAATTAGCAATCACATTTGTTGTAATATGTTCGTCATAACATAAAATTTTACAATTTTTTCATAATGAACATCTTCGTCAAAAACAGACAACGACTGGTTATAATAGGTCAGGTAAGTCGCCACAGAGCTGCTCCATAAGGGTTGTTGGTGCGAGGGAGAAGTTGTATGAAAACAATTTTTGACTAACTTTGTTGCCTGATTATAATACTAATTATTTAACATTTTTTATGCTTAAGCAGCGGATTTTAGTTTAGAATGATTCTTGATTACCGACTTGATATAATGAAATGTACTTACAAACCAAAGCAAGCGTCGACCATTGAGCAAGGGAAACCTAAAAGGTCAGTCCAAGATACCATCGGCAGGACCCAGGTTCCGGGTATGGAAGCTGTTGGACACGGAGGTATGGTACAGTCCTGTGTAGATGCGTAGTCCAAGGTGTAAGGCCAGAGACCAGGGTTAGTCTGAGTGATAGTAGGCCAAGAGCTATCATACAACAGGCCATAGTCAGACATCACTTGGAAACTTGAATTGCCTGCCATTTGCAGAAACGGTATGCGAACTCCTAAAAATGCGAACACATTATTATAAATTTACACAAACAAGCAAAGATACCCTATTTGTGTATGAATTAATGAATGTTTTCTTTGATAGAACATAGGTACAATAAAATATAATATTCTGGACATTTTCTCACTCATTGATCTGGTCTCAAATTAGGATTCCTTGTATCTTGGGCACTAGACAATGATATATATACTTATATATTAATACATATAATAAATACTAATACATATATAAATATATACGTCCATGACTTGGATACAGAATTTGTGATCTTCACGCAAAGTTGCTCTCACTTGTCGAGACTCATTGTAATAGAAAGCAGAGTCACTGTGCTAAACAGTCTTCAAATGGTTCTTAACTAGGTATCAAATTTGTCACACAAGTCATTTCCATTTCGTATTACTCCCTACTAGAGGGATACGGATCTCTTGTGATCAGGGGGAGGATTAGTGGTACTCCTAGTGTACCATGATGAACTAGAGCAGAGTTTATTTGTTCGAGCTGCACGCAAAAACCAGCAAGTAGATTTTAATCAAACTACTGGGTAACCAGTAAAGCCAGTGGGTAGATTTTGTTTAAACTGCTACAGTTTTAAAAGTACTATTCCGACTTAATGCGGTAAATTTCATCAAAATCGATCCAGTAGTATTGAAGGTACAGCTTGATCCCTGTTTTAGCAGCCGCCGTTAATGTACGACAGCTCAAGTAAGTGTGTCTAAGGTTTTTTTATGTAAATCTATGAATGTATCGGGATTTACCATGTAGCGACAAACCAACATTCTCGCCGGCGGAGCTCCGGGCAAAAGCTAGTTTGTTAATAAAATTATTTGTGTTTTGTCTTCGACATCACTGCTGATGTTTATTGAATCACAAAACAACGTTGTTCTCAACGCTGGCAGTTGTTAGTTATCTGATAGTGCTCGTATATGGGATATTATAAATTGGTACAAATAAAACTTTATAAATACTGTGTGGCGTCGATATAATAACAGCGTCACTCCATTACTTCCTGCGAAAGATGTGAGAACAAATAAAGGATGAATCAGGGTAATGAGCAAGAGCGTCATCTTGTTAAATCAAAATCTACTGCGATCTCTAAGACGCCTGTCAAACGTGGAGATTGTGAGAATTCCCTCTTATTTAAGGAGGAGGCCCAATTTCAGCAGTGAACTTCTTTGGCTGACGATGATGATGATAAATCAATACTAACCTTTGATGGCATCGTAAGGGATGTTAGCGAAATGAGACATCTGAGCTTTTTGATCAGCAAATTCCAGTTTCATGACGTCATAATCAGCTTCGGCCCAATACGATTGAGGTGTTTGATGCGAAATTGAGTGCAGGCCGAGCTCAAAACCGTTATTGTAGAGTTCATTGACCAGCTGGTAGTTGGTGTACTCGTGGTTGATGTAGAATGTGGCACCAACTGGACAACCGTTTTGATTGATGCGATTATAAAGGACCTCTCTGTACGTCAATATGTTGTTGATATTCACACCATCATCAAATGTGACTGTCACGAACTGGAATCGGAAAAAATATCATGTTATTCTATCGAATGTTGCAGGAAGTAAGTTAAAATTTGCCTAACTTTTGCAACATCTATCTTCTATTATAGAATTATTAAATGTCAATTTTTCAAAAATCAAAAATATTTAAAAAAACACTACTCAGATCGACTAATTAAGGCTTCTGAATCCAAATCCGTCGATGTTTGTTTATTTGTTTATTTATTTGTTCTGGTTTCACGAAAAAACCAGCATGTAGATTTTGATCAAACTATTACAGTCTTAAAGGCTTAAATACTGCGGCATGTTTCATCAAAATTGGTTTAATAGAATTGAAGATATAGCTTGATCCCTGTATTAATAAACGCCGTCAAGGTACGAGAGCTCAAGTAAAAGTTATTCTAAGGCTTTATACATAAATCTATGATTGTTTCGGGATTTCTTATGTAGCAGAAAACCGACATTCACGCGGGTGATGCTGCAGACAAAAGCTAGTTCGATATATGTCCAAGGTGGCCAGAAGAACTAGTTAGGAAAAACGATCAACCGGGATTGGTTATGTGGAAAACAGGAGACGTATACTCAGAAATAGGTGGAAGTGGAGGATAATAGTTCAAATCATTGTAATTATCATAAACACAAACGAAACGGTACTAATTTAGAATATATTTATTAAGCTTATTATCGTATATACAAAGACCTACTGGCAGAAATGTCAAGCGTTGATTGGTTCAGAGATTCAAACAGCAATCTAATGGCACGGCAATGAATAATAATGAACGTAAAAATGCATTAATTACTCTATGAGATTTTTAGGTATGAAGTTATGTTTAAGATAGTAAATGTATTTTTAGAATATTAATAAATGTTTTTGATAGTGATATTAATAATTTCTTTTTATAATGGTGATCATGTAGTGTTAAGTACGATCTACGATCCAAAAGATCGCGGGTTCGATCCGGTCATACACCACTGGGTTATTTCAAACTTATGTACGGTCTACAATGTAGACAGCAATGTACTCAACGGAGAAGGAAATCTTTGTGAGGAAACCTGCATGCCTGTATGGCTGTGTGAAGTCTACAAAGTCATACGCACCATGCCGGCGTGGTAGACTACGGCGTAATCTCCCATCTCATAAGAGAAGGTTCGTGCCCCTGTGGTGGGGATGAATATGGACTGAGGATGGATGATGAAATGATTTAAGTGAAAATGATTAATTTTATTTTAGAATGTTCTTATTATCAAAATTTGTTAACATTCAACCAAACTGTATTTTTTGAATTCAACCAAACTCTTTTTATTTTTAACTGTGTACATAATATTTAAATAAAGACAATAAAGAAATAATTTATAATATTTAAATGTCAAGATAGTGGAAAAAGAAGTCTCATTTTCTTGAATCTTGATTGAAAGTTTTGGTTTTACGAATACGAAACATTATATTATGAATAACACCGATACATATTAAAAATGACAAAAAAAGTCATGAAAATACCATGGATTTTTTCACTGTTAATATCACGTGCTCAAAACTAGGAGAATTTAAATTTGAAATTTGTAGATAATTAAGAAAATAGGAAAAAAATATTTATGGGTTAGTAGCGATCGAATGAATAGAATAAGAAAAAAATAGTCTTCTTGAAAGTGTAAGAGAATAAAATATTTTTGTTACAAATACTAATACTATCCTACTTGTTGTTCTAGAGAAGAATTCTTTTGATATAATAATAAATCTTTACTTAAGGGTAGGGAGTAACTAACCTGTGGCGTATCCCTAGGTTCTAATCCACCAGGGATATCAGTCGATGAGCACCTGCATTCTGGCAGTACGCATGCTTCCTCATCGCACTTCGTAGCCAGAGGCAGTACCGTATCCTCATCAGCTAATACTGCTGCAAACAACAAAACTAGAACACCAAATAACTTCATATTGGCGCCTTTTTTGATTGTTTAGAATAGTGTTTCCTTTTGCAATATATAAATACCATTTTTATCTTTTTAATCGATAAATTATCTATCTATACGGGGATTTTACTTTTATGTATCTTATCTGCGCAAAGAGTTGTACTGATTAATATAAGCGATTAAGTATTGATTTTAATGAAATCAAATACAGCGAGTATTAACAACTTATATTAGTTTTAATTTAGAGTAGACAATTCACTGATCGGTTAAGAAATATCCTGAGAAAGGACCGATGTAAGTTGAAGCATGATGTGTTGATAAGGACTGAGAATTTACTCCAATGGTTTGGTTATTTATAGAGAACGAGAGAGATTCGATTGACGAAACGAATATAACGGGCAAATTTGAATAGAAGTGTCGGAAAAGGGGCCTTGAATAATTCACTTTGATCAAATCAACAATTTCTTTTAAAAAAGCCAATTGACATTAATTGATGAAAGTCTATGAAAAGGTATATGAATGTGGATAAGGCGAGAGAGGTGTGTGTATGTAGAAATATCTAAGTTGAGTAACGTAAATTTTCGTGTTACTGGTAACTTAATAATAATATTTTGAGGAATGCAGGAGAGAAACAATTTGAAGATTACTAGTAGTTCTTCCTATCAGTTGCTATATTATATATGTTTGTATGTCCCACGAAAATAAAATTGAATTTATTTTATATACTTGTAATAGAAAACCATATAGAACGAAAGGTAAATCTAATAATGTATAAAACACTGAAGGCCGTTTATAAGATGATAGAAATATATATAAGAGAAAGTAAATAAAGAAAATAATGATTAATTTATTAATACCTGTAAAGATGGACACACTCTATTAGTCAACTTTAACAGCGAAGTAGATGCAACAGTAGATGAAATTTGTAGTATATGAAAATTTAACAAATACTGATATAAATATAAAATATTAATACGAACCAAAAATAAATGCGTCTATATTATATAAACAACAAAATGCGTGTAAGTTTGTGATGATTTTAATAATTTTACCTATAATACTATAAACGAGTCGAGTTCTTGACAATCTGAGCTTTTTGGAGAGAACATTTTAGAGGAAGATATTTTACAAGAAAATAAGAGTTAATAAAATATTAGGTTTATCGAACGTACGAGTATAATGGTGAGGTTGGAATAAAACGGTCTCACTAAGAGAAAGGGATCACGAATAAGATGAATTGTACTCTTTATATATCTACCCAAAAGGAGTATTATGTTTTCAGGGTACATGTAGGTATGTAGGTATGTGTGTGTATTTCTTTATTCCACCATAAGTTGTTGTTTCCGGATTTTTTTTACAAATTTTATTTTTCCATATGGCACGACTCATATCATCAACCTAGTTGATTAGCTATCTTAATCAACGTTGATATTAAAAAGTTTCCTGTAATTAAATTTTTAATTGAAATCTTCATATCAAAACAATATCCGGTGTGAAAAACAGTAATTTCCAGTTAAAACATAATCTAAGGAATCAAAATAATTTGGAAAGTACGTTTGACGTTAATCAGTATGATCTACATATCTGATCATCATTTAATAAATGCTCTGATGACTTAATTTTTAAGGTTCCATAATTCCATGTCATTTAGCATCGGTTGTGAAAACTAGCTAAGGGTAATATCAGGATAATGGACGTCTACGAGTACTGCGATCTCCAAGACTTCTGCCAAGTGTGGAGATTATGGCAAACCCTTCCCTTTTAATGAGGAATTCCAGGTTCAACAGTGAACTTTGACGGCCTACTGATGATGTTGATATATTCGTAATAGAATATACTGGAATATTAAAAGAATCACTATATTTGTTTTGGTTTCTTTAACAATCTACTTTTTAGAAACGATTTGATATTAACTTCTATAATAGGACTATAATAATTTCAAGTTTCTAGTTTAATGTAACATTATAATGTCTTTTCAAACCACATTTCATCACTAAACTCCGCACATAAAAATATTATAAGGCTTCAGCTATTACGGTATTTGTTGATGGCTTAGAATCTTAAAACTTACAATAGTAGAATTGGGTCTTTATAATCGAGTAAAAAAGTATTCGGAAAATTATTAATTTCAAATCTTGCGTGGAATTATTATGAGACAAATTTATATTTATTGTTAATTTTATTCAGCGTATTATTTTAGTGGCCGCAGAATGTAAGTTTAAGGTCTAGATCCGAGTGAGCAGTTTAAAAAAAAGTTTATAATAATACATACATACAATCATGCTTTCTTCCCCTGGCTCTTCGGCGGGGAATTGAATTCCGGTCTCTCGCGTGACAGGCGGGGATATCGACCACTATACTACCGAAGAATTGGAGTAGGCGGAGACCATTACTTTCCACTTGCTACAAGCAAAGTGGCTATTCGTAGCCCACTTTTCGCCCCCGCGGGAAACGAAACATGTTAAGTGGCGAACCACAATGCCACCATTTATATAGATGTTGATGTTCCTCATTGCGTTCCCACGAAAAGCAAGGGTAAAATAGGTCCGCCCAAACAGAGCTCCGCATGCTTGGGTAAGACTAATCATCATCTTGGGTATAGCCATGCAGCAATCGGCGCGGTAGCCATTGGCTTAGTGGAGAGGAAAGGAACGAGGGTGAGGTAGGAAAGGTGTACTGAGCAAGGAATATGGAATTTGGGAAAAGGACTATAGGATATAAGGACACTACTATCTCGGAAGGAGTAGGAAGAGTCAATAGTAGCTCGGGAGGCCGGGGTTGCTTACCTGTATACTTAAGTGTATTTGCCGAACAAATTGAAAGACTAAGTACTCGCTGACCTATTATAATAATATAATGATGTATACATTTAAGAGCACAGTGTGTTGTTCAAAGTCAGACCAGCTAAGATTGAAAGTTTGCCATACGGTCGCTGTCACGTTAAAGAGTATTTGCCTAGTTATTCAAGATTGGGTATTTATGTAGCGGTGTGATATTTAGCAATTAAAGATACACCGTTGGATTAGTACCCCCTATCAGTTTTATTCTTTTAGCTGTATGATTTAAAATAACGCGTTTGATTCGGCTTTTATCAGCAAATATAAAACAATCTTGATGCTGAAAACAAACAACTGTGTTGTTTTCGATAAGTGAATTACTTTTTTAAATTATTGAAACATGCCAATTGGATTAGTATTGGAAAGACATATTTTAGGCAAACAAGAATATCGGGAACTGTTTAATATTATTTAATATTTAGATTTTAACAAGTGTGTTATATAAAGTGGAATTTTTAACTTTTAAGGTACTTTTTCGTTGATTGAAAAAAATCGCGCTATAATTCAAAATTTCGCAATTTTTTTTTAAACCTATATTGCATGTAATGCTAGCGGACGGCTCATAGCCACCCTGTGTGGCGATCATCAAAGGAAGCTTATATCAAGCAGTGAACGTCTGTGGGTTGACATGATGATGATTCTTATTATTATTATCTCATAAGAATAATATACATAACATCGAATTAACATTGTGCAAGTATAATATTACTGTGTATTAAATGTTTCGACTTAAAGGACAAAATGTTGTAAATGTTGGAGGTGTGTTATTGGTCGAGATTAAAATTTTATTTTTATGTTTTTATTTTGCATGGTACGACGCGAGAACAGTTAAGATTTTTAAGTATTTGTTTGTGTTACAATTTCTGTAAATACTTTCTAGTACCATAGTACTAGTAATAGTAATAATACCATAGTATTAGTAATATCTACGGTACCAGAAATTATTTATATGATAGTCGTCCACCTCAGGTTAAACTATTATCAAATAATCTATAAACTTTTTTTGTGTCCGATACGTCCTACAATATATTATATTATCAGGCAATTAATGCTTATTTATATTGATAATGTATTTTTTAGTATTAGTATTAATTAATAAATATCCTGATTCATGTTTGATGTGCCGCTAAGCAAAGCATATCACCGCGGGATTTTAGGTTACGCACAACACAGAGCAACCCATAATAATAGCGTCACTCAATTTCTTCTCTTAGATGCTGTGAGAACGAGCTAAGGGACGTGCCAGGATAATGGGCAGTAGCGTTATTCTGTTATAAATAACAGAATAAAACCAACCAAGTTGGTTAAAACCAACATCCTGCCCTCCATTTTTTTTAAAAAGACAACTCCCGCATTGGCATTAATTCCTATGTCGCGGGGACTTTACAAACATTCAAATAACGGAGATACAGAACACCCAGACTCAGAACAAAAATTTGTGGATTACACAAAGTTGTTGTCCCGTGTGGGGATCGAACCCACAACACGCGACAGCGCAGTGGACACTTAAATCACTGCGCCATCCATGCAGTCAACAGTTTAATAAAAGGCCGTTAAGTGAGTTAACCTAATTTTGAGTTATGGTCATTTTCAACTTTATATTTTCAATTTATGACATTGCTCAATTTGTATTTAGGTAGAATAAAATAATATTATAGTAATTCATCTTTTTTTAGTAATACAAATCGATGTTTTAAACCAGAGGTTCACAGACTTTTTTTCTTATAGACCACTTTCAAAATTTAACTGGTTCTGGTGGACCCCCTACAGCTACATTTCTACCATATTCTCAAAACTCGACAAAAATGTGAAGATTAGATCTATGGAAATTTGCGTACGCCAACGTAGACCCCCGTCGAGCCTCCCGTGGACCCCTGGGGGTCCACCTGGACCACTTTGGGAACTAAACCCATGTGTGCAAAAAAACATTTTTTTTTAATTCCACTTATCCCCTTTTTTGACACCACGAAGTTAATTCGGGATTTTTAATTTTGCGCGAAAACTGACATTCATACGAGAAGAGCCACGGGCGAATCCTTGTATTTTATAAACATGCAAATTTTTACCTTACACAGATAAATGTACATATTATGTACATTTATCTATGTGAGATAATAATGCAGTATTTGTGATAAACACTATTCTGAGCTTAAGTGGATATCACAAATACTGCAGCGCGATTTATCAAAATTGGTCGAGTAAAACTGAATATAGAGCCTGATCTCCGTTTCAATAGGCGGCATTATGGCATATGGGCTCAAATAAAAATGGTTCATGGACTTTTGTAAATCAATAATTATTTTGGGATTTTTCATTTAGTACGTTGTTCACAGAGATGATTATTGTGTGGCGCACGTGCGTCTGTTAATAGTCCTTCATCGTGTCGCCTCCACCATGTTTTTTATAAAACATTTTAAGTAGGTATACATTTACGTTATAAACACGCGAGTATGTTTGTTCCCGAATTAAGGTTCGAGGTTCGAGCTCTACAACTTTGGGTCGCGAGCCTGTTGTTCTGCCTGCCTGCAGGATGCATACGAACTTATTTACATTCAACGCGCCTGATCCTGTATCCTCGGCTGCTGTCATGTTTTTTCAGGATAGTGCAATTTCCGCCACCTCCATAAGCCGTATAATTACGGGCAAATAAGAACCCATACCCATTCAACATTTTTGTTTAATTATATATTTGTGCTGACGACAGGGGAATTTAATTTCCTAAAACTATATTATTTTTATTAGTTTTAATCATATTTGCATTAAAAAAAATATTCGTCTTTTTTTAAATTATTTAACATCAAAACTCTATTACAGCGCCATCTCTCTATACATATAGAAAATGGCTGAGGTAGCATGATTTTTGACATTGCTTCTGCAACAGATGACCACACAAGACATGCTTAATTCCAAAAGTTAAACACAGATGGCATCAATATTTATTCATTTTATTAATTAAAAAAAATCAGAGATAAATAAGCACGTACATTTATATACGTAGTATATAAATTATAAAAATAAATATATATAATAATATATATATATAATAATATATATATAATAATAAAAATAAATATATATATAATAATAGTATATAAATTATAAAAATAAAATAGTACATTTATATACGTAGTATATAAATGTACGTGCTTGAACCAATGAAAGTTTGTGAAAAGATGTATGAATGTGTATGAGACAAAAAAGGTGTTTCAGAATTGTATAATAGTATGTAGTAAATTGTAGTCTGCCTACTTCCATGAGATAGCGGTGTGAGTGGACGGATGTATTTATAAACAACTGTTTATGTTTGAAACGCTCACTATAGACTATAGAAGAACCAAAATTTAGTAATGATGTGACTTAAAATCCTTCGTGATGTCATTTCAACTTATAGCAGTATTTGGTGTTATTCATCCCCATTTTCGTCTCCACCACAGAGAACTGACCTCCCTTAATCAGAAGGGGAATTAGGTCGTAGTTTACGATGCATGTTTAGTGCGGGTTGGTAGATTTTTTGTTGTTATTAGAGGGGTAAAATTCAGATGAATGATTTACATCTACCTTGAAGTGAATCAGTCTGGGAAGCGAGAGGAAGGCATTCAATACCTCGAAAGTAAGCCGTGTAGGAGTGCACCGTCCTTACAATAAAGAAGTGGTCTGAAAATACGACCAGAGTATCCACGTCTCGGGAGTCTGTATTTTTCGTACGCCGATCTACGTACCTGAAGCAATAACAGTGTAATCGGCAGACTATACGCGTATTGTCACTATCTGCATCTCAGTTATTACTGACTTCTTATATATTTCAAGCCTCTTAATATCCGCTGACGATTGGAAGTATTTCTGTTGATGCTACTCCTTACATGTTAGGAAGATCCAGATTTATTTATTTGCCTTTGCGCGCACGAGGCACTCGTCATGCAGGATCATAACATTACCAAAAATACCCTCGACTGTCAGGCTTATTTGCGAGAACAGTCCTATTCGTGTTGATGGACAGATCCCAGTAAAATAGCGGTCGTTTACTAGTACCGCTTTTCTAGCTTCTGGTGAAGTATTTTGGGAGCTTGATTATACGTGTGTAAGTACTATGACTATACAATGTATATATATGACTAAGTACCCGAGATGCTATCCTTTGTTTCCAGAGTATATAACCTATTTTCAGCACACATACACACACACAATAAGAAGACACAAGAAGTAATTACAGATACGAATAACCACACAAACACGTAAATAATAATTAAAGGAAATATGATATTAACAACAAAGGTAGCGTTCGACTTTCTAACGGATGATATCGTGTGTTTAGCCTCTGTCAGTGGGTCGAAGGGCAAACGGTCCGCCGCCGGAGACGGTTTCCACCGCACAATTTTAATAATGTTATACAACAACTAGCTTTTGCTCGTGGCTCCGCCCGCGTGAATGTCGGTTTTCCACTACACGGGAAGTCTCGACGCAATCATAGATTTCTATAAAAAGCCTTAGAACCATTTTTACTTGTCCTCTCGTACCTTAACAGCGGATACTAAAACAAGGATCAGGCTGTATCTTCAATTCTATTAAACCGATTTTGATGAAACATGCTACAGTATTTAAGCCGGAATAGTACCTTTAAAACCATATTAGTTTGACCAAAATACACCCACTAATTTTTGCGTGCAGTTCGAACAATAAACAAACATCGACGGATTTGGTTCCAGAAGCCCTTAGTCAGTCGACCTGAATGGATTTTTTTTTAAATATCTTTGATTTACAAAATTTGATATTTAACAATTTAGTATATAGAATAAAAAAGTAGGCATATTTTTCTCCTTATGCACCCTAGCAACAGTTTAACTAACCTTAACCCTGTAACAGTTTAACTAAAATCTACTATCTGGTTTTTGCGTGAAGTCCGAACTTTATAATAGTATAGATAGATAGATTAAACTTATATGTTTAATGGCTTGCCACAATCGACTGGACTGATAGCCGCGATTGACCGGTCGATCGGGATAGAGGCTGCCATAGAGGCTCACAGATCACACGACTTCCTCGTAGAGGTGTTTCACCTCCTGTGACAGTCTCTCGAGATTGGGCAGCAGTCCCTTTTGACTCGAGGAGTAGGCATTCGAAATGCTCTTCAAAATCTAAATGGTTTTCAAGATTGAGGCCCGGGACTAATAACTTTCTACTATTAATATCTTTGAAAAATACGAAATTGTGATAAATAAAATATATCATCCAATAATCGCGATCTTGGCCTTATCAAGTTACGTAATCATATTGCGAATTGTTCTCTCATTAGTGAAATGCTGCAATCTATATTCTGTGTGCGACCTAATTATGACCTTTTGTCTGAAAATGTCGAGACAATACCAAAAAATATATATTCCAGCTTCCAAAAATATTCCATTTATATAGAAATCCGCTAGTAGATCTATATTTATGGTCGTCCTACTTAATAACGATCCCCTGCGAGCTTATTAAACCACGTGATAATTTCCCCATAACCCGTCGTGCGAATATAGGCCAAAAATATTTTAGTGTTGTCGACTGTGCGGTTTGCCCGAAAATTGGGTACATAATACTTGAATCTCTATTATTATAAATATAAAAAAGAGTTTTTTTTTGGTCTGTATTTTGATGCGATAGTAGAGCGTCGTGTTTTTTTCATAATTTTCATAGTTTATCAATCGGAATATGACTTTTATACCACAAAAATGGACTGTTCTTGTTAGATAAAATTAATGTGTAGTTCACAGAAATAAAGACGCGGTAACAGCTAGTGGATGACATTAAGCTTACGTGAAAATGAATGTATGATGTACTTTGAATTATTTTTTACTTACAAAGTTACTATATAAGCTACAGCCACGTATAAACATCTACAGAATATTTAAACTGTTCCGATTCTAATGTAGATAGAAGCATTTTTAATCTCGAGAACTGAGTTATTACACTTTTAGTGACTGTGATTGTGGAGTTAAGTACATTACTTTATGTACATTGGTGGCGTAGTAGTACCAGACAATGCTTGCGATGCAAAAGTAGGTATTGCGATTGTAGGTTCGATCCCGGTCCCGTACCACTGAGTTATTTCTAAATCATGTACGGTCTACTTTGTAGACACCAATGTACTTAACGGAGAAGGAAAACTTTGTGAAGGAGCTTATTCAGGCTTTATATTTATTCGGGCATTCGCCCGCATAGGTGTGTGAAGTCTACCAATCCTTACTAGGCCAGCATGGTAGACTACGACTTAATACCTCTCCTTATGAGTGGAGGTCCGTTACCCTGTAGGTGGGATGAATATGGACTGGATGATGATATTGATCACCTTACCATCTAATTGTAAAACTATTACACTAAAGTGATGGTATCATTTTCTTTGCTTGTTCAATCAAACTTTCAGTATAATGTTTTTTCAATCCTTTTAAACTACATGTTTTAAGTAGAAAACCTGTTGCTGGTAACATTTAACGTAATAGGCAATAGCTTCTTTATAAAATACTGTTTTAAATTAATTTTGGTTAAGATCCAAGAAAAGAAAAAGTTTAAAGAATTGTTAGTGCTCTGCAGTGCATTTAAACCTTAGAACTTTGAAACAAATATCATAGCGTGTATGAATGTTATCAAAAGACATGGGCTTCCTTTTGATAACTATGATATTCAAATTATTAAAATTAATTATTAAAGGTAAAATTCCTCATAAGATGGCAACATTTCACAAAAATAGAACATCAATTATTTCCCTACTTTATTTGGCACGACGGGAATTTAGGGTCCAACGTTGGGTAGTCGGCAAGGGTTTACACCTGGGACGTCGTTACAGCGGCCAATAGTCCCGGGATTCGACCGGGATTTCCGACATTACGCGGTTCTGATACTATGGAGGGCTTAGTGGAATTGTATTATAGTTTTTTTCCAGATTTTATTTTTACACATCCATTATTAGGGCTATCAAACAATATTTTTGTGCTATAGTAAAATACTCAAGGAACTAAGTAGGGCTGGACTTGCTAGTCTTTAAATTGAATTCAATTTTATATAATTAATTATCTTAATTATGTAATTTGTTATACGAAATATGAATTCGAAGCGAAAATAGACAAGATATTTGTTGAAGAGCAATAGTGGTAGATTGACCAAGTTTATAACAGAATCTAGGCTACAGACCTAAGAAAGGATGTAGAGAAAGTGGAAGACTACCAACAAAATAGGATGATAAAATTACATACGCGATCTGTAAATATTGGATAAGGTTGGCATAGGACCGGAAAAATGGCGTTACACTGTAGACGCTTATATTTGATAAGAAAGAATAAGGCTTTAAGAAAGATAAAACATTATCTTTGTATCTTGTTGGTTACTATATAAAAGATAGATTAGTTTAGATGTTTGTGACGTAATTACTTTAAAACAAGTCAAACTCTTAAAGGATGAAATTTTGTATTCTTGTATAACATAACCTATTATTATATTTCTCTACGAGATCGAGTTAGAAATGAGGAGATCCGTAGAAGAATCAAAGTCGCTGACATAGCCCGTAGGATAAGCAAGCTGAAGTGGCA
>WUAW01014079.1:13065-29625 GCA_017165845.1 Thaumetopoea pityocampa | reverse complement strand
AACATAACCTGGAATCATTACTTTAATACAAATAATTCCAAATATATTGATAACTAATAATTTCAGAAGCCATTCTATATAAACCATCAAGTAGTAGAAGAGAATACTGATCTGCTATAGCCTAAATGTGTGAACAGTATTCAATGTGTGACTCGATTTGAGAATATGATGGAACTGCATAAATCCACCATCTCACACTATTACTGCAAGTTTTTGGAAGCCATTTTAGAAGCGACTTTAACCATTTAACATTTTACAAGTGACAATAGAACTGAATTACTCTAGAAATTTGGAATTTTAAGATCCCAATATTGGCAGGAGCTAACAAAGTATGCACTCAAACAGTAACACATTAATTGCAGTAACTGGCTCTATTTTAGCGGAAAAAATATTTGTTTAACCAGCCCTGGAAGAAGCTTTTATTTTTTTATCTATTCAGATGGCAATCCAGCAATTTGACGAAAAATAAAGTCTGGATTTCATCAATTGTGAGTCGTGGAAACAGTACAAAAGCAACTCATCAATGCCAGTTTTTGTCCCAAGGGTGACACCGAAAAGTTTGGTTACGCGTTTTCTATAGTTTATAAGTTCATTGCGGGATCGCTTTTTGAATAGACACAACATAGCTGGAAGACACTGAATTTGTGTAATTTGCCGTAGTCACAATGTGAATTTTTATTTAATTTTATTCTATTTGGACAGGCTATGGCTAAATTTATAAATTGAATAGCATTTTGAGTAACAATATACCAATTATTTAGAAACACGAAATATAAATTATTGACAAAATTGATAGAATTCAGCGTAGTATCTTAATATGCTATGTTACCGGCAGGACATCTGTACTCATCAGCTCATTTACAATGAGTTTAAATTTTGGATTTTAGAGGATGCTGGCTTTAAAAAATATTAAAAGATTGTGGCGACCTACTTCGATACATAGTGTCATGCATCCTCAATAGATGAAGCAACTCTTGAATGAAGAAATTATCGTACAAAGCTGAATCACGAAATAAGTTTGATAGCGATTTAGCGTACATACAGTTTTGACATCAAATTAATAATGGTGGGGGCGATGGAACGCTGCGTCAGTCATAACAGCCATCTGGACAGAAGATGTTCTCTTTTTTAATACTACCATTCCTGTCACAATTCGATTTACAATAATTAGTGACTTCTCAACGTCTTCATTAATATCATCGTTAATCCTTCAATTTGCTACAAGGTAAAAAGATATGAATATAATTATGGTAACGAGCTGGGGTATTTCACTTGCACCATAGTACCAGTTTGTTATTGAAATTATAATTTGAATTTTAATTATCCACCACATTAAATACATTTATAACTTAATGGCCATAGAATGCATAAAATTAAGAAAATAGGGGTGACATTAAGGCGATGATATATACCATAGAAGAAAGAGACCAAAAGATGCACACCGTGAAAAAATTTAATTAAATAGTGACTCAGAAGATGGCGCAATAAAGCGCATTTTAGTTCCCACAGCGCATTATACCCAATATTTTTATTGATCTAAAAGGCAACCCAACCTGTGTCATCATTATCACCTGTCCATATTCGTCCCAAATACAGGGACATGGACCTCCCCTGATCAGGAGGGGTATTAGGCCGTATACACTGCGCTGACTGTGTTTTGGTAGACTTTCCACACCTATGCGGGCATTAGATTAGATATTCAGTGTTCGAGTACGATACTAGTGAAGATTACCCGTAAACAGTGTGTGTAGTTTTTTTTCTAGTGTTCATAAAGTGTGTTTCAGTTTTGATGTTTTCTGCCTGGTTCAGTTGCTGTCGTAACAATATTAAGTAATAACTGGTTTGTTGCTTTTCTTTTGCAGTAGACAATTGAATATTACATACTTAATAAAATACATAATAGTGACGAAAATCAGAAACGATTTAATATGCCAAATGTATGTTGAAGAAAGATGCTGTGCAAATCTCAGACATCCAAACTCACTCAGGTTTATTCTTCTTCCTCGATGTTATTTAACTAGTTTTTGTTTACAATCTTCGTTCTTATTTAATATATTCCACTTTGTTTAATATTTATTAACGTACTTATTGAGTTTATAGCTTCCATATCTTCGATCACGATTATATGCCAGCGCTTCTTAAGGTAGCCGTGAAACAAAAAAAAAAAAAAATCACGCTGCTTAGTTACAAAATTGTCAACTACCAATACGAAGAGTGTTCTAATAGTGGTAAGCCTATAATCTATAGTATTATAACATTGTTAAATATCAAATTTTTAAATATCTTTAAAATTTTATAAATATCTTTTGATATTTAAAAAAATCTACTCAGATCGACTAATTAAGGGCTTCTGAAACCAAACCCGTCGATGTTTGTTTGTTTTTTGTTCGAGCTTTAAGAAAAAAAAACCAGTGGGTAGATTTTGGTCCAATTGTTACAGTCTTAAAGGTACTATTCCAATTAAATACCGCGGCATGTTTCATCAAAATCAGTCAAGTAGAATTTAAGACACAGCTTGATCCCTGTTTTTGTAGCCGCCGTTAAGGTACGAGAGCTCAAGTAAAAGTGGCTCTAATGCTTTTTATATAAATCTATGATTGTTTCGGAATCCCCCATGTAGCGAAAAACCAAAATTCACGCTGGCGAAGCCGCAGGCAAAAGCTGGTACTATCATAAAGGCGTGCACAGAATAGAGAACAACAAAAATTCCCTACATACAAAACGGTTACCAAAGGGTGTACTGACAAAAAGGCTATGTGCACACTGACACAGTGTTTTTGTCTCGTCCGTAATTTAGATGACAAGGGTCTCGGATAAGCTGCCGCTTGTGTGAGCACCCCTTTAATTATTTCAGGTTTTTGCACCAACAATTTCAAATATGGAATGACTGAAGATTGAAGGTCGTTCACTTCAAAGATATTCATTATCTATTGTTAATTTTAAGTAGTATTTTTTTTATTATATTTACCTAAATTACTTGTGATTGTAATAATCCTAAAAAAGGAAAACCTTTTTTATGTCACGTCATATAACGAACGAGTTTACAAATCATCATTATCATCACATCAGCCTATATCATATTGTTGCTATCATCTCATATCATATCATATAGGATATTATTGCTGGACTGTAATCTCGCCTCATCCACATTAATATATCTTTTCATATACATTTGTTGATTAAGGAGGAGGACGAGATGAATAGCAGAATTCCATTTTGTAAGTTACAGTCATAGACGTAAAGACGATATTACGTCTATGGTTACATTCAATTTTCCTATATGTCAACGGATTCACTTGTTCTACTATAACCATTATAAAATTGCTAAATGTCAAATTTTGTAAATCAAAGATATTTAAAAACAAACTACTCAGATCGACTAATTAAAGGCTTCTGATACTAAATCCGTCATGTTTTTTGTTTGTTCGAGCTTCACGCTCATTTTTTAGCTAGTTTAGATTGTAATCAAACTATTACAGTATTAAAGGTGCTATTCCAACTTAAACAATGCGGCAGATTCATCAAAATTGATCGAGTAGAATTGAAGATATATCTTCATCCCTGTTTTGGCAGCCACTGTTAAGGTACGAGGGCTCAGGTAAAATTGATTTTCATATACGAGAAAATCTATGATCGTTTTGGGATTTTCCATGTAGCGGAAAACTAACATTCATGCGGTCGGAGCTGCGGGCAAAAGCTAGAATTACTATAAATTTGAATCATGGTGGTTTTACAGACATTAACCGTTCCGGGGATTGTAGAGCAAATACGCGGATGACACGTGGAGGCAATCTTTCTTTTGAATCTGCCCAATATCAGACTCTGTGTAGGTTTTCCCTGAGCGTCCTTTTCCCGAACCGTAAAGCGCAGTGCGGTTCTACCGCCGACTAGGTGGACTGATGACCCGATGAAGGTCGCCGGCAATTGGTGGATGCTGGCAACTCCACGGCCGCTCGGTGTGGCGATCATTAAAGGAGACTTATGTTCAGCAGTGGATAACTGTGGGCTGATATGATGATGAGTACCGGTAATGAAAAATGCAGAATTTAAGTTAGGAGAAAACAAAAGCTTAATATACTTGGTATCATTTACTATTGAATATTTTCATAGTTATTTAGTGTATATTAGCGCTACAGAAACCTCAATTTGTGAGTAGGAGAACAGTTTAAAACTACTGTGTGGCCCCTGGGCACGGAGTGATGTTTTAAACAGTACTTCAGAACAGCGAAATGTGTAGAGAGGACTGTTTAACTAGAAAAATAAATGTAGCTTGTAGATTCAACTCGCAGATATAATATATTATGCACTATCTACACTTGTATGTAATAATAAATGCGAAAGTACGTTTGTCCGTCTGTCTCTTAGTTATCTCTTCATAGCTTAACAGATTGTTTGGAAATTTGTCAGGGAGGCAAATATAATACTAGCGACCGACATAGGTTAAAAATAAATTATTATAAAATTATTGCGAGCGAAATCACGGATTTTTTACTAGTAATATTAAGAATTCGGAAACGTGTCTATTAGTTTATTTTTCTCGT
The DNA here is from genome assembly GCA_017165845.1 of Thaumetopoea pityocampa. Classification (NCBI taxonomy): domain Eukaryota; kingdom Metazoa; phylum Arthropoda; class Insecta; order Lepidoptera; family Notodontidae; genus Thaumetopoea; species Thaumetopoea pityocampa. Next base: position 25,084 of record WUAW01014079.1, on the reverse strand, counting down.
TCATATTAAGGTAGCAACGAATCTACGTGATTTAATGCATTAATATAGTTAAATCCGGAAAGAGACAGAAATTGTTCGTTTCCTTTTTGACAGCATAAGAATTGTGGTCCTTGCGACTGGAGACATAGAATTTATCAAGATATTTATGGCAATATGCTGCCAATGATGATGATATATAATAGATAGATGATAAGATAATAGCAGATCAATAGACAGAGAAAGACATCACATTTATTAAACAAGTAAAGAAAGTGAAAAAAGTACCATTTATAGTTTTCTTGTTAATAATTTAAATGATTTTGAATAGAAGATGAACTGTAGATTTAATCCTATAACATGGATATAATACCCATGGATCTATATAATATATCTCCAAATTTTTTAAATATTTTCTATAAGAATGTTACGTATGTTGCCTGTCGATTAAAAACTTGTAATTTAATTTAGGTCTGTTCTGTAATCTAATTGCGATCTTGAAAAACGATTACAACGAATTCGATTAATTTTATAGCGTTACTATAAAGTTTATTTGTTTAAGTTTATAGTATAAGGGTTTTTGGGGCTAAAAATTCATCTCATATCTGAGATCTTGTTTTTGTTCAAAGCAGAGTTTAATTAAGTGTGAATTCTCTTTTTATCTTATTATGCCGTCGACTCAAGTCAGGGTCTAGAGTTATTGCAATAGCTACCACTGCAGGGTGATTTTTGACGTTCATATACCCTGCTATGATTAGTATCACTCAGAAGCCGAACTGTGCATGGAGATATTAGTAAAAATTTTAAGTAAAAAGAAATTAGCACTTAACCTGTTTCGAACCTCCAGTATTGAATGATAAGGCTTAAATTTATTAGGCCATCAGGACTGCAGTTGACCACATATTATTTAGTAAAATAATTTCTTAATCGACTCGACTCTTTTTCATGTTCTTTCACTTCCGAACCACTTTTATGTTGCGACTGTTTAGTGTTTAATTTCAGCTGTATTGGATTACTGCGAAACTGTTGTGACCATTAGAAAACTAATAAACTTTAACGATGATGACTACAACAACATTTTTTTATGGTGACCGGGTCAAATTAAAATGTTTATCTTTAACAGGTATACAAAATTGCAGATATTGTTCAGTTTTAGTATGCCATTATAAAAACATTGTGGATCATGGTGACCTAGTAAGTTGTTCTTCCTTCAATTGATCTTTTATCGGAAAAATGTATAACAAGGTGATGATCAAGGATCATGTAGTTGAAAACGCTGATAATCGCGTTGGGCAGGATCGGAAAAGGGATTTTTCGGCCAGATGGGTGTTATTTCTTCCGGGGCCTGCCACTCACCCAAAAGTTGATGTCGGGACGTTGTACTGAACTGAACATGTTTTTATTATTTTTCTTCATCGTGATTCAGCTTTCTATAATAATGTTGACTTGCAACAGTTATGCCATCTGTCGATGATGTGTAAGTACCATATAGCCAATTAGGTTCAATGGCAGTGGCCCTATTCTCTATGGCGAATGGTCCCGGATTCGAATCCTGGTAGGGACAAACTTCGTGTGATTAGCACAAATGTTTTTAACCCTATTATTTTGTTTTGTGTTTATCTATATAAGTATGTATATCGTTGTTTAGATATGTGTGAAATTGTGCACAAATTTAATAAATCAAATTCTTTTGTGTCAAAGATATAGCAGTAAATGAGTGATGCAGTTCATCTGATGGTAACTGATGTTTGCCGCATATAGATGTCTATAGATGTACTGTTAGATGATTAAGTATGTACCTGATATTACAGGCACTAGAGGCATAACAACTCAGGCTTTAGAAGTAGCATTCCGATCGGAACAACGATTATATTAACCTGTTTCAAATTTTCTGTAGCTGACTATCTGAAAAAGGCTGTATGCTTTCCTGCAATATACATGATATAAAAACTATATATGATATTCAACACGTCTGCGAAGTTTACATTTTTGATCAAACCAGTACACCCTTGATTAGACTTCCAATTTTTATTGTCTCGTAAATTACTTACCATATTTTTCGATTTTTCGTAGACCCTCGTTAGGCTAATATTGAATTTTGCAAATTAATCAAGTACAGATGTGTTATTGACAACTAGTATAGGCCATCGTTGATCACCGCCGATCGATGTAACTATTTTGGCTACCAATGTCCTAGATAGTTTAAGAACAGTTTAGCTAATGTTGCCAGTTCTTGCATTACAAACACGTATTGTTACGGCATTGATTCGATATTATCAGGAGACGCGTGTTGTTTACATACACTTTCTAAGGAAAAATATGTTTGTTATTATAAGAACGTTACCTAATACGACAATAATATGATAAGACTGATTAATTCGAGTTTTGCGTGAGCGGAACGAAATGGAAATCAAAGTAGTGTTACATAAATTTGAACCAAGCAATTTTTTCATTATCAAAATGGAGAATTAGTTGAATGATATTTATTGACAACCACTTTATTTATTTATTTAAAAATAGCTGTTGCCCGTTACTCTGCTTGCGTAGACTATTTACCAACTCGGAAACTTTTCTGGAGTTCTTCATACTTATAATTTTAATTAAATAAAATTTACAATACATGTTATAACTTCTTTTTCTTTTAATCGACTGCAATAAAATAGTCAAAATCCAAGGTCCCAAAAATTTTGTCTTGTCTGCAAGACAAGTGGTCTACCACGTGATATATTTTTTGGTTTTGAAAAGATCCTCTAGTTAGTATTTTATTATTACAAATTTATTTACTATAAATGTGTTTTTGACAGTGGTGTAGTGTTACTCATTTTGAATTTTTTTTATTTTTTAACTGTAGTGAATTCCCAGGAGTATAGACTACTTTCAGGGTTTCAGTTGTCTAATTCCTATTCCACACTATAAGAAATAAATAAGCGAAAATCCCGTTAATTCCCCCGGTAGTTTTCGAGTAAGAGGTAAATAAAAATTGAAAAATTAAGTTTCAAAAATATTCAATGTACTTAATTGGATCAGTTAAGTTTTATTATAGTAAAGATAGATTTAAGTAGGTAACGACGTAGCGACGTAGCTTGAGGTATTTTTTTATATTTGTATTTTTTGTTGTATTTAAGTGGACAACTGAACATATGGATTGCCTGTATAGTAAGGTGTGGTCACCGCTAGCATTTCCATCCTTAAGGAACATAGAGAAGATTATTATGAACGATTTGGTGAGGTTGCTAATTTAAACATGCCTAACAGTGGATTGTCAGGGAATGGCGATGATGGGGATGATAATGGTGGTCATAATTTAATTATAAAGTTTAATAAATGAATAAATTAAATAAACACATCACCATCACGTATAAGGGCTCTATTAATTAAAGAAGCTTTCGTTTAATATTAACTCCACGAAGTTGTTTAATATTAAACAAAGATAAAAACCACATAAATAATATATTTTGTGAATTATACATTACTTAAACAGTATTTAGACTAAATTTATGTGTAAATTACATTGTAAATATCCTGCGTCATTACTCCATAACGTAGGCTCAGTTCAAAGTATGCCAAACCAAACACAACAATATTTTAGGGCCAGAGTTTTGGGTTTGTTGTGAGGATGAAAGGAATGAATTTAGGTCATTAGTTTCACGAGCTATCTATGTATCCCTACCGAGTATGAGTGGAGTCACCCTGACTGATCGATTGAGGAATAGCGTGATCAGGGATCGGTGTAAGTTGAAGTATGATGTGTTAAGATTTGAGAAAGGAATGCTCCAATGGTTTGGTTATTTAGAAAGAATGAGATTTAAATGACGACATGTCAATACAGAGTAAATGTGAGTCAAAGTATCAGAGAGGGCGTCAAGGAACCACTTACCTTAATCAAATCAACAACTTTTTCAAAAGGCTTCGTATTTAAAAAGGTTCAAAGTTCGTACCACCTTTAATCGATGTAAATATGAAGAGATGCATGAATGTGAATGAGGCGAGAGAGGTATGTCAGGATCGTGGTATGTGGCGAACTATGGTCTCTGCCTATCCCTATGGGATACCGGCATAGATATATGTGGGTGAATCAACTTTTTTGTAACTGCATAATAAATGTACTCAAATAAAATATTATAATATTACTGCAATTTTTTATAGTATTTATATATAAACATTATTATACTTTAATATTTCAATAAGGTGCGGAGGACTTCAACGTATTTTCTTATCATATTTAGGGCTGTGAACAGAACTTGGTTCTTAATGGGTCCCCTGGGTAATTAGTATTTTGGAACTGTCTTGACTTGAAATTGTCGTTTGGGTTACCAATATATCTGTAATATAAGTTTATTCTTTATTTATCTAATTAATAGTTAACATTGTAAACGTAAGTTTAGATTTAAATAAATATAAGTTAGTGTTTAGCGCCGGCATAATAACAGCGTCACTCTATCTCTTCCGTGGATGCTGTGAGAACCAGCTGAGGGGTGTACCAGGATAATGGGCATCAGCGTCATCCTGTTATTCAATCCAAACCTACTGCGACATGCAAAACGCCTGCCTAGCATGGAGATTATGCCAAATCTCCCATTTTAAGGAGGAGTTCCATGTTCAATAGTAGACTGCCAATGGGCTGATGATGACGATGATGATATATAAGTTACTACGAACACGCATCTATATATGTTTCAAGAAATGTTAGCAAAAGCTTAAGCTATGCAGTCTGCTAACCGATATGTATTTGTTATGTAATCGTGATAGATAATCAATTTATTTTAAAGATTGACTGGTTAAGTGATATACGAATGTGGTGCTTAGATATGCAGGACTACGGTGGGAGTCCCCCCCCACACCTTAAACCTGACAGGGGGACTTCGGGATCGTAGACGTAAACATCCATATATGGGATCCCAGCGTAGTCACCATGGCAAGTATGACTCAACGTCTTCGTAATTTGCCTATATTTTAACGAGATTGTATTATAGACTAAACCTTATGTTGGAGCGGAGGGTGCTACTACTGCCACATCATTAACTATAGTTGGTAACATCCCGACGTAATCATCAACATCACCATTGATTATTCATCCCGCTATAGCTCTTTGAACTCCAAATTAACATTAACCACACGAAACACGTAAGCGAGTAGATAATGGCATGCTTGGAAATTGAATGATTAATTTTTACTGACTTAAGATGTTTCAGATAATTGTCTGAGGTATATAATTAATATAGGTACAGATATATACTTATTGCAGAGTTATGTATAGATAGAGTACTCTTTATTGCACACGAATATAAGAAAAATTACAAATATAATTAATAAGAAATAGTGTACACTGGGCGGGCTTATTGCAACGTGCGACCTGTTCCAAACATTATTTATCGGTATTTACTCGTATATATAATTAATATAATTTTAATTCAGCAGTTTCTTCAATAAATTTCAGCTGCTTGGATCAACAATCCATATGATACGTATATATATGTACATACATATACATCCTTTGTGTACTATATTCCATGCAAATACACATTTTATTTCAATTCATTTCATATGATATGTTAAAAATATGGATAAAATGGAGAGTCTTATTATCTACTCTGAATACATATCTAGCAACTGTCAAACGTTAGCAAGATTTGTACCTTGTTGAATTTTATATTAAAAGCAATATTCAAGTCAAATCAAGCAAAAATGGTTCAAGGAAGGAAACAAGAAAAGGATTTTTTCACTTAGTGCGTCTCCGTAAAAGTTGGAGAATAAAGCGCTTCCCAATAACCTGTCTACACAAATAAATAATATTATCCATGATTTCGAAATAAAAGCTTTTTCGTAAGCTCATATGGATATTTGCATGGTAGGAAAAACATTTTAATTTTATGCGTTTGTTTGGTTATCTGTCTGTTTGTTTATTTGTTTGGTTATCAATTCCGAAGGCTACAGCCGAGGACCTGGAAAACATTACAAGTAGATGAGTCAACAGTTTCGAAACGTTTAAAAGTGTTAGGAATGATTCAGAAGCAAGGACACTGAGTACCGTATGAACTGTAGCCGAGAGACGTCGAAAGGCGTTTTCTCACGTGTTCTATCTACTGCTTAAACGACAGAAGAGAAAAGGTTTTTTGAATCATGACTGAAGATGAAAAGTGGATACATTACGATAATCCAAAGTGTAGAAAATCATGGGGTAAACCCGACTACGCACCTACTTCGTCCGCAAAACCAAATATCCATGGTTCGAAGGTTCTTCTCTGTATTTGATGGGATCAGCAGGGTGTAATTTATTACGAGCTGCTCAAACCAAATGAGACTATCACAGGGGATCGCTGTCGACGTCAAGTGATAGGTTTAAGTCGAGCACTAAAAGAAAAACGTCCGCTACACGAGGAGAGACACGACAATGTGATTTTGTTACATGACAGCGATCGGCCTCATGTAGCAAAACCAGTAAAAACCTACCTAGAAACACTTAAATGCGAAGTTTTACCCCACCCGCCGTTTTTATTTTGCCATTTTAAGCTGGTCTCCAGAGAACACTGAATTCCACAGTGCTAATGACAGTGTGCAAGGCATTTCAACTTTATTTTTGAGTACAAGAAGCATTTTGTTCTGCAAATGGCTTGGAAAAAGGTAAATTTTCAAAGAAAAGTGGATGCTATTCCGGACGCTTGTTATTCACTGACAGATGATGTCATAAACTTTTACTTGTGCGTACACTGTCTGAAAATGTTAGACGTAATTTAGATTACGGTATTGTGACAGCTAGAAAGTGGAAGATTACCTTTAATAGAAAAGATTACCTTAATAAATTATAGTTTAAAAAACTAAAAAAACACGCTTTTATAATTAATTGAATTAAAAAGTAAAAGATAATTTTTAATATAAGAATAAAATGACTAACGAGAAAATTAATGTCATTGTGGTAAAAGCGTGGGGTGCTCGATATCAATTGTTAAAATTTCTTACTAGTTCTATTCCGAAATGCAGAGTTACTGAAAAATGTATAATTCCCACGCTTTTACTACAATGATATTTTATCGTTTGTAATTTTATTCTTATATTAAGAATTATTTTTTAAATTTTAGATATACTATTAACTATAAAAGTGTGTTCGATTAACTAAGTATAATTATAATGTATTTTTAATTTTTGTTCGATCTATAAGAAACAATATTATTAAATTATTTATTATAAAACAAAATTATTAGATTATTGTATTGTCATTGGTCCTTGACAAGTGTACAAAATTTCGAATTAATCTGATCTTTTAAATGTGGGTAAAAATCGAGTTAAAAGCTTCTGTTACATATGTACAGGTGAAGCTAATAAAAACGTGTTAGAAAGTGCCTTTTTTATTCTTTTTTTTTACACGAAAAACAAGGAGTTTTTTCCCGCAGTTGACCATAATATACTAATTGATCACATAAAGCAATGTAGGTAATCTAAGACTTATTTCTTATATCTACCAACATATTTTTAAATAGACATTTTTGCATTTTTTGATATTTAATGCATCAGTATACTGCAAATTACGGTAGATAGGCAGAGATAAGCCCAAAAATGGGTATACCAATCATAATTATTGCCGTCATATTACGAATAAAAGTTACAATTTAACTAATAGGTTTTAGTATTAGTTAACTTGTAACTTCATGTTAACTAATACATTTATTATTAGTTAAATTGTAACTTCGTTCGTTAACCTATATTTTAGTATTTGTTAACTTTTATTAGTATTAAATATTTTATAATTTGCCAACCCGCAATAGGCCAGCGTGGTGGAATGTAATCTCACCCTTCTCATTTTGCAAGAAGATGTGTGACCTGCAGTGGGATAGTAGATAAAGAAGAAGAAGATTTTTATTTTAATTCGTAAAATATAATATTTAATATTCAGAACATGTTTTAAGAAGGAAACCCTTCGAAATATCTCGCAGTGCAGTCCACTTATATCCTGATTTATTCTCAGTAATACCTCGTGAGTTATTCTTCTGAATCAGACGCTCAGTGCCCACGGGGCCCGCTCATTTCTCATTTGCTTCGAAGTGAACAAATTACTAGTAGTTACGAAGGCACTAACGTCCAAACTCTAAGCCCTACCAAGGGAATTTGTTTTTTTTTTTGTCATTTCTAGCGTGTAAGCTATTTTATTATAATAATGTAATGTTCACATGTTTTAACTTCGCTTATAACTGTATTACAGTATTTCTTGCGCAACTCGTAATTACATTAGAGAGTGCGTTACGATCGAAAATTTTTTTGCGCCTCAATCCGATAACCATTTTTGCTAATATTTCTTTGTTAGTTGACGGAACTAACAAAGTATAACTAATAAAACTACCACAAACCTAACAAACTAAAAATAATTTGCATACCCTTTTATAGATAATTTAGTGAAGATTAATTATAGTCTCCAAAAAGTGATTCCAAAAAAATATTTTTATTTTCTTTTCTATGAGGAGGGCCCATATTCGGCAGTGAACTTCCACGGGCTGATAACAATGATAGTATTTTTGAAGTTATATTTCTTTAAATATAATAATAATGTCAGTGATTTTTGCGCACGCACCTTAGTCGTAAAGTTAGCCGTTAACGCGCATATGCGAATCAGTCACCTATCAGATTTATTTACAATATGTACACACATCTCTCAGCTGTCAGTTGACAATAATTATCTATAAACACATAAAAAACATAAAAACACAACTTGTATTAGTTATTCAACTAATTAAAAACACAAAGAATACTTATATTTATTGAAATTGGGCGTGCGATATGCCGCGCGATAACCTCACCGCGTACTGAAAAACAGCCGCGGTGCCCCACTGGGTGTCGGTGTTGGGCGCGAACCTGTAACAGAAACATATGTATATATAACTAAAAGAAAAATCAGGTATTTCATTCCGAATTGAAGGAACGTAGTCACTGATATCGCACGCTCACTTTCAATAAATATAAGTATTCTTTAATTATATGTCTATATACACACATATAATTATTAGTCTAAAAGGTATAGCTTGAGTTTAATATTGTGAGTTGCTATAGATTAGTTATGCACAAGCTCCGATAGGCGTCGCTAGATGAACTTGTCAAAATTGTATTACATGTGATTGTGATTAATAGTTGGTAAACTGTATCGATATGAATTACCTTTATCATTAGCTTTTATTTCAGAAAGACAGATATACTGCAGTATCTTTCTGTAATACGAAAAATACATATATATTACCAGTCCCATATTCTTCAAAACGCCTGCCAAGTGCAATCCCTTACGGCAATTCTCCCTTTATTGAAATTGAACATCAAATTCAGAAGCATAAAAGTAACATAATATTTTAAAATGCACATGTCTTTGAAAATGCTATTTTTGATTAATGTTTTTACGGTCGAGTTACTAATGTTGGTGAGAATTAGTTGTAGGGTCACTGAATAATGTTGAATACTACAGGGCTTTCGTCATTACGACCCTAAAAGAGATTGTTTAAGCAATGAATGTGCCGTTGTTTGTGTTGCTAACATTGCTTTCTGACCTTTTTGTTTAATTAGAAGTATCACAGCCAACGGCACATCGTTCATTTAAAATTTTAGGCATTAGGTAGGCAGACTTCAGCGTCAGACACAAAGAGATATATAATAAGAACAAATATACAATAACTAAAGAGATATATAATAAGAACAAATATACAATAACTAAAGAGATATATAATAAGAAATTAGAATTAATATTGATATGAATTAGGGTTAGGGGTATACCCCTCTCAACTTGTAGGCTAATCTTCTTCAAGATTAGCGAATATTATTGATTACGTATAGCATTTATTCCTGATCTAGGTCACTGCTATTATTGAGGATATAGAGTATTGAGAGCGAAGAAGGAAAACTCTGTGAGGAAACCTGCTTGCCCGTAAGGATGTGTGAAGTCTACCAACCCGCATTAGCCAGCGTGGTAGAGCATGGCCTAATACCCCTCCTGATTAAGGGAGAGCATTGATATGACCCCCAAGGATGAATTGCAGTGCACGATTTTGCTGCAGTTAGAAATTTATATTTTTCAAAATAAAAAGCATTTTTGACAGCATAATGTCAAAATGCTTTTTATTTCAATTTGTTTCATCTTAAATTACTCTGCGGATATTAGTGTGAGTTATATAATATATTTACTCAAAATTTAACTTTTTATGTCCTCAATAAAATACAATAACAATCTGCATTCAATATTAACTATATATATCCACTAGCTTTTGCCCGCGGCTCCGCCTGCGTGAATGTCGGTTTTCCGCTACATGGGAAATCCCGATACAATCATAGATTTATATAAAAACATTAACCACTTTTACTTGACCTCTCGTACCTAAGCGGCGACTACTAAAAAAGGGATCAAGCTGTATCTTCAATTCTACCGGACCGATTTCGATGAAACATGCGCATTAATTAAGCCGGAATAGTACCTTTAAAACTAATAGTTTGATTAAAATCTACCCGTTGGTTTTTGCGTGAAACCCGAACAAACAAACGTGTTTGTTTGTTCGACGGATTCGGTTTCAGTAGCCCTTAATTAGTCATTCTGAGTAGTTTGTTTTTAAATATCTTTGATTTTTGAAAATTTGACATTTAACAATTTTATAAGAAGCAAGTGGTTTATAAGAAGTTTGGGAACCTTTGATATACAAGATGCAGCTGGGAGGTAAATTTAAACGATTGACGTCATCTTCGTTAGTTACCACAATTCATAGTAAGATCTGTTACATTATAACTCAGTGTTAAAATTAATTTATGCAATTTTATATTATTATCTAATTTAAAGCTTAATTAATAGAGCTTATTTAATTCATAAAAGAGAAATTTCTCGTTAATGAATTAATAATTCATCGCTTCAATCTCAGGATTTTTTTTTTACTAGTGAAAATGACTTTGTTCAATGCCTTCCGAAATTCGATAAGCAATCGAAATCTTAAAAAAATATGGTGAATATATAAGGATCTAAAATACGGGCGTAAGTATTGAAGTATGGTCAAGGAGTACTTAGTCTTATAGTCAGGGAGTACTTAGCTTGTCCGTCAAATAGACTTACGTATACGGGTAAGCGACCCCGGCCTTTGATCTACTACTGTCTCTTCTTACTCCTTCCGAGACAGTAGTATCCTATATCCTATAGTTCTTTTCCCAAATTCCATATTCTTTACTCACGACATCTTTCTTACGTCATCATCTTTCCGCGGGAACGCAATGAGGAACTTTAAGAACTTTTGAACCTTATAAAATGGCGGCGTTGTGGTTTCTCATCCGATACGTCTCGTTTCCCGCGGGGGCGAAAATTGGGTCACAGACAGCCACTTTGCTATATTAAACGATCGTAGCAAGTAGAAGGAAGTGGTTTCTGCCTACTTCAATCCTTTGGTAATATAGTGATCAGTATCCCCGCCCATCATGCGGGAGACCAGGGTTCGATTCCCCGCTGAAGAACCAGGAAAAAGGTGTGACTGTATGTATGTAAATCAGTCTTTCAGTCGATTACTCTCACATAACTAATTTCATGTTGTCGAGTGCTTTGAGAATAAGTTAAGTTTTGGTAGCTAAACATGCGGTTATTCATTATGATCAAAGTTCTGTTTCTGCGTAACGCAATAAGCTAAGTTGTATCGCTCTATATTTTAATTGCTTAAATAATGTTTTATTTACAATACATCTCAAATAGTGACGTCAATAAATATGTTTACGATTTGTGAATTGTGAACATAGTGTTTGTCGTCACTATTCTTGTGCACATCGTTGAAGATGCTTAGATCACGGTCTTAAAGTGACTGGAAGTGACAGTTTAAAAAGTTTTTTTTACCCACTAAGAAATTGGGACGGAATTTAGATTTGTATGTATAATCATCATCATCAGTCCGTTAATATCCACTACTGGACATGGGCCTCTTCTTTAAAAAAAGATTTGCCAAGATAAAGATTTTGAATGAATAACAAGATAACACTGTTTTATGTCGATCATGAACTCCTTCGTGAACGACATATTCGAACGCATCGCCGCCGAGGCTTCCCGCCTCGCTCA
>WUAW01014076.1:29496-42043 GCA_017165845.1 Thaumetopoea pityocampa | reverse complement strand
GTGTCAGTCTTTTAGAGAAACCACCAGTTTTCATATGTTAAAGAATTTCAATTTGACGTGTCAGTCTTTTAGAGTAACCATCAGTTTTTATATGTTAACGAATTTCAATTTGACATGTCAGTCTTTTAGAGAAACGACCAGTTTTCATATGTTAACGAATTTCAATTTGACGTGTCAGTCGTTTCTTATAAAATCCTACATACGAGGAGAGAGTCTAGGTACTATTGTGCAACTGTTTCGTCTAAGCCGACCTGGGTGACTGTTTCGAACGTTACCACACAGTGCACGCATATAGAACGTCTCACATGTAAACACAGCTACATTTGTTTGATTATGATTTTATTAGATTTGATGAAAGAGTTATTTGAATATTCAGTTTTTTTTTATAATACAAATGTTCAACGTGAATATTTTTCTTTACTGCGCGCTCCAATACTGTCGCACGCAGCGACGCTCGCCCGCCGGGTGCCTCCGTCCGCAGTGGGTTAATTTAGGATAGTTTTGTGACCGTGAGGTGGCTTTTGCTGTGTGGGTCGGCGTAATAGCGTCACTCCATATCTTCCCGCGGATAATATGAGCACCAGCTAAGCGATATATCAGGATAACGGGCAGCAACGTTATCCTGTTATTCAGTCAAACTCTACTGCGATCGCCAAGACGCTTGCCAAGTGTGGAGATTATGGCAAATCCCTCCTTTTTAAGTAGGAGGCGCCTGTGCTGCATTGGACTTCTATGCGTGCCGTGTCTAAAACCATTACACCAACAATGCACCTTAATAACCAATGCAAATTTCATTATTTTCCCTATTATTAAAAAAAATATTCTCTTTAATATGTGCCACAAAAGAAGATATCTTGCGTGCGGCAGTGGCGGCGAGTCCTCGCGAGTACAACCGCGTATGAAAGTTGCACAAGGTCAACAACTTGGTGCCTCGGATTTCGTCTTTCGTAACGCGTATACGCCACACGAAACAAGTGGAATTAAATAATAGGTTTTATACTTATTTTTAACACTTCTCATTGATTATGCGCAGGCGCATGATGTGGTGCCAACGTTAAGAGGCCAGTCACGCGCCTGACAATATTATTTTACCATATAACAGATTTTTTATCACTTCAATCATGTTTGTCGTAATGAGTAAATGGTCTTCCCGGAAAACCCATTTCTCCGGCGAGTCAATACTCACGTATCCGGCAGCGAGTGTGTTGACAAATCAATACATATAAATGTTTTCACCCTAGCACTGGATCATGTTTTACAAGTCTGATCACGTGTCCAACACGAACCTGGCTACTATGTAACATTTTACACCCTCTTATTATTATTATCCAATGTGACATTGTATTCAATAAAAGTATATTTAAGACTGTTATAATGTTAAGTTTACTGTAACAGGCATTTTAGTTATAATATTAGTGTTAGTGATGTCCAAAACACAGTTTTGATCTTGCACGCAAGTCTGGTAAAGATGTCGCGGTACCGAATATGGCGGTAGGTTATGAATTATTAACATCACCATCACATAGCGAAACCGCAGGTTTTAGCTACAATTAGCTAAAACCTGCGGTTTCGCTATATACAACATACATACACTCACGCCAATATCCCATAAGGGTAGGCAGAGACTAGTATATACTATATAAACACAGTCACGCCTCTTTCCCATTGGGGTAAGCAGAGACCACTTCTTTCCACCTGCTACGATCATTAAATGAGCAAAGTGGCTATCCGTAGCCCACAGTTCGCCCCCGTGGGCAACGAGACGTGTCAGGTGGCGAACCACGACGCCGTATAGACAATTATATAAACACTGAACAGCCCTATTTATCACACGATAAAAACAGAACCTAGTTCGATAAGTAGTGATTGGGTCTCGCAAAGTTTGCGATACTAAATGTAAGTAAGACTGATTAAACAAAAACAATACCAATACTAAATGCTGCAAGATCAAGACTGGGTGAGTCTTAGGTTGGTCATGTATAGACAACACTAATTAGTGTTGATAATATGTAGACTAAATAGTATTCTGTGAAGAGTGTTGCCTACAATAAAATTGATGCAAGTTTAATTATAAATTAATAAAAAGAAATACGAATGCCCATTTTTTTTTTCAGATAGTTTGTCAAGCGAGATAATGTTCGAATTTTAATAAAATATAAATCTGTTCATCCGTTCCGAATAACGTTAAATAAAGAAACCTACTCATTCATATACGATTATTTGAAAATGCACTCCATTTTGATTTTCTATTAAAAAAATTTAAGATTTTAAGGGCTACAAGCATTTGTGTACCCACGTCCGAATTGATATTGTGATGTCTCTGTAATAAAATATATCCTTAGCGGATTTTGTTGGCTTTTGCTGTTTGTTTCAGATTGCCATTTGGATTTCTTTTTTACATTTTTTATTTGTGAATGTTTGTTACAAACAAACAAGTAGAGTGAGTCCAAAATCAATTCTCGTTGGATTCCATTGCTTGACTGAGAACTATAATTTAGCTGTATTCGTCTGCGTGTTTTTCATCATTTTCTTTTTATTAATTAATATTGCAGTGAAATTTGAAACACATACTATGAAAATATTTATTACGTAATTAAAAAACTCTTAAGGTCTTAGTTTAGTTACGACATCGAGTAGGTATGATGAATAAGGTAATTATGGTGTTAATTTTAAATTAAGGCCAGTTTTTTTTAATTATTCAGCTGCAAAGTCGCCATTTTCCGTTAAATTTTTTCGGACAAATATCTTCTGGTCCTAGCCTATTGTGTATGCTAATCTAACGAACCCGACCCGGGGCGTGGCCCGATTTGGCCGTTTCTTTCGACATTGTTAACAACTGTGATACTGAAGGTATAACCAAGGGTGTTGGTGAATATGAAATTAATTCAACAACATTCCTACAAATACAAAATGAAAAATTATTTTCAATATATTTTTGCATAATAGTACTCACACTGCGGGCACTGATTATTAAAAAATATTTAAACTGGCATCCAATTAGATTCAATGTGTAATGGTACTTTTCATTTCTTAAAAGTTACTTAAAAAAAACTCACATACTATTCGCGCAGTTAAATGAAACTAGAAATGGCATTGGCTCTATTCACCGCTCGCTCGCACAATATTGCTATCTACGCTACACCCACCGGTAGTGATCACAAAAAGCAATCATTCGCGCGTTGCGATTTTTGATTTTGTTGTGCTGTGTGTTATGCTGACAGTACAGGCTCGATTGGCTGTTTTTTGGACAGGATTGTATAAACATAACATTCCTGATGTTATTCTTTAATTGCGTGAGTAATCAATTGTTAACAATTTTCATGTGAAAGTGACTTTCGACAATTATAAAACGCGAATCGCATATGCATTTGTATCTATGTTGCAATTAAACGATATGTTGGTATACTCGTGTAGTGGTATCTAACAAAATATCATTCTATTTATGCATGTAATAGCTTAAACAGTAATTTAATTTCAATAGCATACAACCACTCTGTTGGTTGTAACTATGTCTACGAAAGAATACTGTTAACAAACAACACGTATTCTAGTTAATAGGTAGGTAAGCGTTCAAAGAGTAATGTGTTGTAAATACTTTGATGACAAGATTAAGATTACGTTATTGATAAGGTTTTTAGTACATAATGGTATGTAAGAAATGTTGGTTTCAATAAATACGTGATACAATTTTGCCTTGCGTTTTTTTTTTAATTTCAACCTAAAATTTTCATGATGTACAATGTTTAATAGCGTAAATACCGCAGTGTAACGGTTTATGATTTTAGAGATGTACTCGTTTAGAACCTACGTTTTGGTACCTTTGCTAAAAAAATTAGAACCCAATGACTAAACGTAATGAAAAAAATGCTGAGATCATCTTGACTATTGACTATAATGGCGGAAATAATTCTATAAAATCCTAAATATCACCACTACAGTGACAGTAACTATAAACACAACTAGCATACAAATGACAGCGATACAAAATATTGTTCATACGATACACAGATGTTTATTATAATCATTGATTACTACTCTACTCTTCTATTAATCTACGGTAAAACAAAAAACATTACTGTGACTACGACTAGATTCGGTTCAGTACTTAGCTCCTGGAATTTATTATAATAAAATAGTGAGTCGTGATATCACCATTTTGACACTCACGAATTATAGTAATTTTGTTTAATACCTGCTGTAAATAACACGCTACATATACATATATGGTTTGTTGTTGTACATTATGTAATGAAGGTAAATAATAATCGTAAGAAAACTCAAGGTCGTGTAGCGAGCAGTAGAAAGAGCTATGCCTGGAGTTTCCCTGCGAGATAGGATTCTCAATGAGATAATCCGCAGGAGATTTAGAATCGTCGATGGGGCCCACTGGCGGGACACATAGCTCGCAAATCCGACGGACGATGTGATCCTAAAGTGATGGAGTGGCGACCATGAACCAGAAAGTGTAATACGGATCGACCCTTGACCTAGTGGTCGCAGGCAATCGGTGGATGCAGGAGGCTCATAGCCGCTCATTGTGACGATCATTAGAGGACGTCCATGTCTAGCAGTGGACGTCTGTGAGTTGATATGACGATGATTATTATTTAATGGTGTAAAATAATCTTTCAAGTCTTGGAGTTTTATCAATAAAATCCCAAATTAAATTTATCAATAAAATAAATTTATAAATAAATTCCAAAATAAATTTGTACGAATTCCCCACCGTAATTCATACGGGAGTCAGGAACCACAAGAACGAATACTCAAGGTTATTAGTAAGGGAAGCACTTTAAGGCGAATATTGGAAGCCATTTTGCCACTTGGAGATAGAGCACTTGTAGCGAAGCTTAGTATGCGCTCGCCTTTTTATATAGAGTGAAACACGCTGTACGGCCGCTCATTTAGCNGGTCTTGGAGTTTTATCAATAAAATCCCAAATTAAATTTATCAATAAAATAAATTTATAAATAAATTCCAAAATAAATTTGTACGAATTCCCCACCGTAATTCATACGGGAGTCAGGAACCACAAGAACGAATACTCAAGGTTATTAGTAAGGGAAGCACTTTAAGGCGAATATTGGAAGCCATTTTGCCACTTGGAGATAGAGCATTTGTAGCGAAGCTTAGTATGCGCTCGCCTTTTTATATAGAGTGAAACACGCTGTACGGCCGCTCATTTAGCATTCCCGTGTGGTGAGGATGCGATTATTTGCCTTAATTAGGCCAACCATTAGTCTCGATTAGAATATTATTAAGGCCCACTAATTCCAGGTCCTCACGTGGCCAAGAGACTTGGAAACAATGACATGCGTTTTTGGAGCAACGAGTCCTATATTAAGAGGCGGCTCGGGAGGAACGTTTTGTTTGGATTCTTTTTATTAAAGAGACCGTCACTGTAGCTATACCCCCTCTTCATCACAGACATCATCATCTCATCGCAGAGCAGTGCGTCCTGGGCTCGGACTGGTCCTAGGTCCTGGGGTTCATTGACAGAGCGATCAATGTAAATAAATAAATAGGGTAATTTTTTTCCTGGTCACAATTCAGCATGTACATAACTTTTAGCTCCTCCACACTTTTTAACTGATTGATATACAAGGGCCGTAAGCGTTTGTTGCAAGCTTTGGCTGTAGCTTCCTAACTAGTCACAAGTCCATGTTTTTTTCCACTTTTTTAACAATAGCCTCGTGAACTTGGTCATTCCACTACGTCTCCTTGTCAATCATGCGTCCATCATTTGAAGCATCGAAGACTAATCCAGCCGCATGGAAATTTTTTTTAAAGTTAACATTTTTACTACTCGATAGGGAACACATTTCATTGGTGCTTCGCCTCAACTACAGAAAATCTCAGTATGCTTTTTGTCGACCGGTTTAATTTTATTAGAGTCAGTACCCCGAGCTGCACCGAGTTATTTACTAATGAAAATGCTCTCTAAAGTCCCTTGTCCCTTGATATAAGATAACCAATCCGTATTAGGCCTAGGTGGCCGACTTCAGCCTACCTCCTTTCATTCTGAAAGGAAACTGCAGGGGGGAAGTAGTTGGGTTGATAAATAAGAATATATTTTGATTATTTTTTGTTTTCATTAATGATTTCTTTTTTTCTAAGAATTTTAGAAGTACATATAAATGCGATCTAAACAAAAATATTAAATATATACTATTCTAACTACTACTATCATTATAAACTGTAAAGGGCTTTTTGACAAAAATAAAACAATCTAAAAGTTCTAAAGATTTTATTCTTAAATATTCACAGGTCACAATTGGATGTCTAAGAACCCAATCCACAAAACTGATTTAAGTAATATAATATGATACCAAACCTAATTCACATTTTCAAAATAACTGTCAGTTAAATGAACAAAAATGTGAAATTATACCATAAAATTAAAATCAAACCAAAAAATACACGCATTAATGAAAAAATATTATTTACAACAAGCTTTTGCCCGCTGCTCCGCCCGCGTCAATGTCGGTTTTCCGCAACATGAGAAATCCCGACACAATCATTGATTTATATAAAAAACCTTATAAACACTTACTTAATCTCACGTGCGGTGGCTGCTAAAACAGGTATCAAGCTGTATATTCAATTCTGCTGGACCGGTTTTGATGAAACATGCCGCATTACTTAAGACGGAATAGTACCTTAAAGACTGTAATAGTTTAACCAAAATCTACCCTTTGGTTTTTTCGTGAAGCCCGAACAAACATACAAACATCGACGTATTTGGTTTCAGTAGCCCTTAATTAGTCGATCTGAGTAGTCCTTTGATTTTTGAAAATTTGACATTTAAGAATTTTATCAGGTATAGATGTAAACTACAAAATCATATATCTCAAAACTAACTTTAGATTTTTTTCACTTAACTGAGCTATATTGAGTAATCTAAATAGTGCTTCTGTTGAGATTCACAAAGTGATTTATTGGTTGAAGTTTGACTTTACTTGTGTTTATTAAAAATATATATTTTTCGTATAATACTACACTTACATACATAACAACAGAGAAATAATTCTATGGAATATGCAATCATAATCCCTTCACTGTCATCCAATGATCTCGTAGAAAAAAACCAAAATAATTCAAGCACAGGTGTATTCGTTTTTATAAATAATCATCAGGTTTGTTTCAAAAAAACAATTAGCATTGATTTAAGTACATTAATTCAACATTGTAAAATTGAAAAAAAAAACAGGTTTTTACTTATTATAACTAAAATACATTTTTTTTACTATGATCAGCTATTTTGGAGCTACTCCTGTTTAGATTACAAAGAGTACAGCACTAAACTTGACCTATAAAGAAAACATCACAGCCAATTATTTTATTGTACGTATAGTATGTTTAATTCAAAGTCTTGAACCTAGGGCACCTGGCCACAAACACTTAAATTTTAACACAATTAATTAATAAACTAATTGCTAATTTAAAAATAGTATCTCTCAAAGCACGTTGGAAAGCTAAAGCTATTAAATAGTATTGTTTCATTTTCTGTACATTTCAGCACCAGCTTTGGCAAGCTGGTCAGCCATTTCATTACCATGAATCCCTTTGTGAGCTTCCACATAGTTCCACTTGATTTGCAATTTGTTTTGTACATTATCTAGATCTTTGAAATCTTTCTCATTCTTGACTGAATCACCTGATGCAAGTTTCCATCCTTTCCTCTTCCAACCTGTAATTTGGAGTTAGTGGTATAAGGGAAAATAACAAAAAAAGTAATTTTGTTAGTGTTTAAACAGCTAAATTTAAGTTATTAAAATAATGAACTTTGTGATAACAACACCACTTTTCCCATGAGTTCTATGAAAATCACCTGAAAGATACACTAGGATAACAGGCGGTAGCATTATCCTATAATTCAATCAAAATCCACTATAATCTTCAAGAGATGTGGTGGGTGTGGTATAATTATGGAAAATCCCTTTTTTATAGAGGAGACCTATCTCTTATCCAATAATAGACTTACACAGACTGATTATGATGATGAATTTTTTCTATAAATGACCACAGATGACCACACATATTAGTGACCACATTATATAAACACAAAAACAAAATAGAGGCGTTATACAAAATTACCCTCACATTAACATATTAAATGGTGACCCGTGACCTCATTTGGCTTGTTTTAATGCAGGGATCTCAAATTAATATTTATTTTTGCTATAATTGTGGAATAATATGTAAAATTACACAAAAAGAAGTTTTTTGTAGATCAAATAATAAAAAAAGATTTTTGTAAATTATATTTCTTCTATGATGTTTAATATGTTAAATGATTTCATTAAAATTTTATAAAAGAAAATATACAAATTATAGAAGGAATAATGTAAAAAATTATTATTTCATCACACCTTTTTTTTTTTTTGTTAAAAAAAATTTATATAACTCTCATAATTTTGATACTTGAAACAATAAAGTTGAAGACTTATTAATTTACCTGGCATCCATTTAGTTACAGAGTTTATTAGGAACTGTGAATCTGTGTTTATGGAGAGCTTTTTAATCCCATTTTGTATTGCAATGTTTATTGCTTTGGTGGCAGCTTGTATTTCACCGCAATTATTAGTTGCACGTCCTGACACTGGCTCACTTATATTAAAGGGGTGATTATCACTCCAATACACACCAAGACCAGCACGTGCTCCTTTTGTGCCATTTGCTGAACATGCCCCATCTGTATATACTTGTACATAACCATTTGTATCAATTTCAAATTCACTATTGCTGGTCTTAGATCTTTTTTGTGGTTCGATTAAAATAGTTTTCTTTGAATTTGTCATAATTTTATTAAGTCCATTCTTGAATGAATTTAACCTTTTTTCTATATCATCCACTTGTTTAATTATAATATCATCTAAGTCGTCAGAATCGTCAGAATTATTATGGTCATATCGAGGTGCGGCTGTTTTAGCTTTTTTTATTGAACTATTACTAGTTGATTTTATAGAGTCCTCTTTAGTTTTGGAATACGACCTTTTCAGGTTGCTTGTAGTACTAGCTGATGGCTGCTTGTAGTTTGGCAGAGATCCTGATTCTCCCTCCGAACTAATAAAATCTTGAGCATTTACTACGGAATCAAATTTTTTGTATCTTGCATGAGGGTAACCCTTTACTTGTGCCTCACAGTCCGCCCAATTGTTAAATATTCCAGTCACGCGGCCTCTAGCTACAGCATAAAATGGCATTATAAATGGATACTTAGGCAAGTTAGAAATATTTAGGCAACTTTTTAAAAAACACTGGCTAATTTGAATCAACTTCCAGAGTGACATTTAATTAATAATACAAATGTCAAATCAAATGTGACATTATTTACTTTTTAAGTTTTCCCTTTTAAAAGTAGGCTAAGGGTTCTATATAGCCTTGTTTGATGTAGTTATTTTCCCAGGTTAGTAATTTTTTTTCGAAGTGTGAGATGCTGTTGTTTGAGGTGCCTTTACAGTATTATCGGACAGGATGGCAAGTGCGAAGTGCACTCCAGCCTAGCTTTAATGACTAAGAAGTGGGGCGACTAGTACGAGGACACCTCGAGGGAGTCTCGAGCCTCAGCTTGGACGGTCGCCGGAGATGAGTACATCGGAACTATGGGCTTCGGTGCAAGACTGCACCTAAAAGAGGCGGAATGTGAGATGGGACGGGGGTTTCTTCCGCCGGTGGTGAGGATCGCTGGGTCTCGTTGGATGCAGGTGGCTATGGACCGGTCGCGCTGGAATTCGATTGGAGAGGCCTATGTTCAGCAGTGGACAGCTACGGGCTGAAATGATGATGATGATGAATGATTTCTTCCGCCTCACAGTGGGATCAGTTTGATTCTGGATCGTAGTATTTCGGCTCGCACCGTGAAGCGCGAGGATGATTGGATCGTCGGGGTCGTACAGGACGTGTAGGAGACGGTGGTAACGCGGTATCACATCTACCTCTGGTTCATAGGGGTCGACGACCACCACTAGGAGATTGGAAGTTCAGGAACCCTTTCAGATACTTCATGAAAGTATTTCACGATTGTGAGGAGTCGGATATCAACATTCTCATCACATCAAAGCGGCTCTGGAGGATTTGAAGGCTCTTGAGGAGGACGGGAGAGGCGTGCGCAAACACGATGCATGCGTATGCCATGATAAGACGGATGCAAACTTTGTACAATGTCACTACTCGAAAGCGACATTTTACTCCATTTGTATAAAGTTAGTAAAATGCTGGTGTATCTCATTTTATTGCTTCTTGGGCATTTTGACGTCAATCAAACGATCACCATGTTGACTAGGCGTAAGTTTTTCTACTCGATATTAATTTCTTTTTATATGATAACTAGGTATCCAAGACCATAAACCAAAACTCCTCCCAAGTCCTTGAATAATAAATGTTTTATCATTGATGATTTTCGACAACATCATCCTCTGCAATATCAGTAGATCCTAACCTAAGGTGGTAAGTATATTTATTTCGGGTCTTATCTATTATACTATATACACCCCGAAAAAAAGAATTACATTTATGAGATATACCTTAAAACGTTTATAAAGATATCAAAATATAATATAGGTGATTTTTAATTGCGTCGTTATTCTTGCCAACCAGTGATGTGGAGAGAGCTAGGTTCAGAGTTTCTTCACATGATAAAATCCCAAAGATATCTCTAAAATAAATAAGTCACCGATCACAGGTTATGTTATGTATGGATTAGTTTAGTTGAAGTGGTGATGTCAGTTCATGTGCACAAATAACCGATAACCGGAAGAATGGTGGTATGGTGAAGAAAGCTTCTTTTGTGGCGATTACGAACCGAAAAGCGCACGAAGTGGGTTGGCCTTCGACCCGTTGCAGTCGCTGATAAACGGTTATTAGAGTAACTCAGTTTTGCGCCATTGCAAGGGTAAAAGTTCTATACAAAAGGACGTATCTTTTTTATGATGTTATTTCATAGTGAAGGCCTATATTTAACAGTGAATATTTTTGTGATTTGGTAAAATTCAGCTAAAAAACTTAAGTAGAAATAACGTTTGAGTGATGTAAATAATTGTACTTTAAAAATGCTAGTAGTAGTATGTATATATTTTGAAGTTAATACTCCTTTAGGCGCGTTAGGAGAAAATGATGAGAGTTAATTCTGACGATAAGGCGCGCAATAACAAACATTCACATAACGGAGTTACTCGTAAAGTTAGCAGACAACGTGTATATGCTAATTAGTCAGCTGCCACTTTTATTTATACATATCCGCTAGCAATCAGTTGATAATGATTATCTGTATACACATATTTTTACATTAAAGAAGTATAGTTTATTTCGCATATAATAATGTATGATGGATAATATATACGAGTACATCATATAGAAGCAGAAGAATGGACAGCAGCGTCTCTTAAAATTAAAAAAAATCTTTTTCAAAATTAAAAGATTTAGACGCGACTGTGGAACATACGGACTATAGATACGCAAAAAACGCAACAATTTTTTAAGCCGTTTAATAGAAATATAAGTTGGTACTCGCTATATATGTTTGTTATCTCGTTTTGGCGTTTTACATTAGAAAAAGATAGGGAGTGACTAAATTTAGTTAAGTTTCCTTATGGTGCTAATTCCTCTGAATTAGCACCAATGTGGTCATTCTACTTTCTTGTCCCATTGTGTTCCTTAAAACATTTTTAATTTATTTTAGTGTTGAAAAGACCGTCCTCCGCTACTGGGTAATGTGGTGTTGCCAACTTGCACCATAATAATATACCTTATTCTATTACAGTATGGCCCCTGCTCAGAGGATAGCTACTAGGTGTGTGTGTGTCTGTTTGTGTGGCTTAGGTGAGTACTTATAATTTTTTTCATTTATAGTTTTTTGGTCACATGTGCGGGGCCCCCCAAGGCGCAGGGCTCGTAGCATTAGCTGCCTTCTACTACATGGCTAATCCGGCACTGGCTGTAGACTTCTTAAGTCCGAAAATATAAAATTAAGAAATTTAATTAAAAAATAATACTTTAAATAAACTAAAACAACACCCTTTAATAAAAAACCTAACTAAAAATTAATTTTACAATCAAAAGCGTGGGGTGCTTTTTTAGACTTACGTTTTCTTCTTAGAGACTACTTTTAGCAATATCTGTTTATTATCAAATATATTAATTGAAATAGCGTACCCCATGCTTTTGATTGTAAAATTATTTTTTTCATTTTTTAGTTCGGTTTTCTTATAAAACGTGTTGTTTTAGTTTTTTTAAATGATTATTTTTAATTTTTTAGTTCGAGGGTTTTTTTAATATCCTGATGATCCTGGTCAGGATCTTTGAAAAAATTATGAAATTCTTGTATTGTCATCGGCCNGTTATTATTTTTCATTTTTTAGTTCGAGGGCTTTTTTAATATCCTGATGATCCTGGTCAGGATCTTTGAAAAAATTATGAAATTCTTGTATTGTCATCGGCCCTTTAGAAGTATGCAAAATTTCAAGTCCATCCGATGGTTTAAGTGGGTGAAAATCGTGTCCAAAGATTCCGTTACATAGATAGATAGATACAAGTCAAGCTAATATAA
>WUAW01014076.1:16836-29485 GCA_017165845.1 Thaumetopoea pityocampa | reverse complement strand
TAAAACAACAAATACAGTAATGTACTTTATTAGGGAGACTTAACATTAGCTCTATCATCGTTTATTTAATGTTAACACACCATTTTCTTTTAAACCTCTAGTGTTTGTAAAAAATCTTATAATTAAACAATATTCACCGTGTTTAATCTCGCCGCCCTATAATGTAATAATATTTAAACAATTTTATTAAATGACAGTCTATAACTGTATTTAAAAACAAAATGTAGCTATATTGGAGATAGAAACAAAATTATAACAGTATTATTACATCTACAACAAGTATTTAATTCAATAAAGACAATCTGGTATTGAAACGCACTATTATAAACATACCGCACGCACTTATTGGAAATTCAGAATCACTAAAGATATTATATTATAGGTAGTATACATGATATTATAAATTATTTTTATATACCATATATAGTGCAGTTAGTAAGTCGATAAAATTCATTAATACCTAAAATTAGGCTTCCCATTAGTATGTTTATAAAACACACACACGATGCAGTAGAGTTCTGTAAGGTACGCCTTTAAAAAAAATTTTAATTTACTATTTCTGTACTTGCCTACGATTTTTCAATGAAGTGTGGTTTATATACGTCAAAATAGGCCACTAAGGACATTCACTCTTGTTTTCTATTGGGATCTTTTTGATGACAAATCATTTGATATTTGATCATAGTAATGTGGATTGATATTCGTTATTAATAAGTATTTGTACCAATTTCTATATGCCTTATATCTTGCCTTGTATTGTTATACCTTATAATACGTTCTACTGTTGTTATCAACTGATAAAAATAGAAGATTATACATAAAATAACTATGGTTGGTTTATGGAACTACCTATATCCCCATGTTTTCGAAAGAGCGAGGCACTGATGGGGTTCGGTAGATCTTTCACAGTAGACCCCAAAGGTCTTCAAAGATCTCAATGAAGGTCTGATCTAATACTTCTATGTAAGATTATCTCTGTTGGACTGTTGTTCTTGTATACCATACAAATAAATAACCTAAAATATTATTTAATTATTTGATATAATATAGAGACATGGCGGAATAGTGGACAAGACATAGCTTTTCAAAGGTCTGAGATTCGATCTCCGCCCGAGCGGCTCAAAGTTTCCCTAGCTGTCCGCTGTTCTGAAGATACAGTAAAACAGTAGATCTCTTCTGGCATATGCCATTAATATTAATGACACTGATCGTAGCAGTTGCGTCGGCCTACAGGAATGGCATTCGTCTGTCATCTGAGCTCAAGTGGCACTCCCCACATCCTCATCTCTTGACGTCGATGTGATGTTGGGTTGAAGAAGAATAATTTCATTTAACAATCATATTTCACTTTACATTCTGAAGTAGGGCTTTGTAAATCATATTTTTTTAGTATAGGCCTTTCTGCTTTCCTTTCATTCTTAAATGTATGTATTCTGCAATCAGGAATGCCATGTCCTCTACATTTCACTGCCTCCGAGATGTGCCATTCTAGTTAGAGAGCGTTCATTGATCACGTAAGGCTCGAAAGGGGGAGGGGGTTGGAACAAAATTATGAAATGTCACAAGGGTAAAGGGAGATATCACGTGTATTTACTTTTTCGTTGAGCGCGCGATTTCTAAATAGAAAAACGGCGCGTGATTTTAAAATACTTTGTACCAAAAAATACACGTGATCTTGTGGGGTTAGTCTAAAACCTCACAACGTATCACCAAGGGGGAGAGAAAGTTAAAAAGTTACTAAAAACATCACGTAATTAATGAACGCCCCCATACGCGGTCTGTTCGGCCTATTTACAAGTACAGGACTGGGTTCAATCGCACTTTTTGGAACACAGCTTGATTTATTGACACTAATATCTGTGCAGTAGATATGTAGGTAATGTTAATATTAAAAATTATACTACATAATTAAAATCGTTATAACAAGGCCTTTCTTATACCTACTAAACGTATAAAAAAACGCTAGGTAAATATAATAATAATACATTGATGCATAATTTTTTTCACAATCAATAACATAAATCTATGATCTAAATCAATTAACGAAACTATTTAAAACCTACAATAGCTAAGCTCAGAATTGGTAGGTATTTAAAACATACCCTAATAAAATTATTCTATTATGTATAATAGTACACAACATATTAATAAAATTTATTGAAAAAATGTGAACAATCGTTTTGGTTAATACTTGGTATAATGAATTCAGTTGAAGTATAGAAATTATTTAGATGCTGGAAATGACTAGTTTTAACATAAAACAAGCTATAACGTTTTATATAACATTATATGGGAAAAAACTCGTAATGTAATAATAATATAATAATAATAATTAATAATAATAATATTTAATGTTTAATTTTCGCTATCCCTCTTGCAAAGTTTATCTCTATAACTGCACAATCGTCCGCAGTGGCTACCTACACACATTATCCGTCATAATCTGCGTATACACATCGGCCATCATCGCATTATATATTAATTTTATTTGAGTGATCAAAAACTAACGACTAGTCGATTATCAACGATCATCAATTATTTTAAGCGACCCAACAAGATCGGTTGTGAAAAGGAGCCGCTACACTAGAGCCACGTTGAATGCGAAGTGCGGTTGTCAGATGTTAGTGGCGCCAGCGCATCACAGTATTACACTCAGGGCCGTCTTAAGCACATTCGGCGCCGGGTTCGCCTCGACACAGGGAGCCTGTATAATCAACGTTCAGCGCATTACAAGTGTCAATAACTATAATATAGATATTATTCCTATCTGTTTACGAAAATGTATTATATTTTACTACTTCATAGCTCCATACAACACACACGTACACGTAGCTCCATAAAAGCAGCATTTTCGTTTGATTTGATTTTATTAAATCCGTTAGGTACTTAAAATCCATTGTTGAATATTAGGCCTTTTCCAAAACAGTTGAGAAGCTTAGTCGCAGTTGCAAATATTTTTATGATGTGAGCAATTCTAGTGCAAATTTTGCTATATATGCACTTTTGTGATGATCTCTAGGGCTCAGATTGGTTTCTTCAATCTACAGGTTTACGAAGTTGATCTGTCTTCGTGGTTGTTGTAAATGAATATCATGAAATTAGATTGTTTATATTTATGAAGCATCTTCAGAAAAA
This sequence comes from Thaumetopoea pityocampa, assembly GCA_017165845.1. Classification (NCBI taxonomy): domain Eukaryota; kingdom Metazoa; phylum Arthropoda; class Insecta; order Lepidoptera; family Notodontidae; genus Thaumetopoea; species Thaumetopoea pityocampa. The sequence continues at coordinate 26,350 of WUAW01014076.1, read as the reverse complement.
AATATTTAATGAACATTATAATTGGTTTAGATTTCCATTGCGCTAATGGAAAACATAGGATTTCATTAAATTTTTTTATGCGTCTTGATTTATAGAAGTAATCTAAGATGAATACATAAAAGCGGCACAAGATTTTTATCTAAATCATATACATTTAGTTTTTGAAACAACATTATAATCCTAAAACAACCGGGATATAAAATCACTACTACAGTTAAATTATTATGAAGTTTTCATTTATAACTTAGTAGTTTTAACAAGAATTAGTTTATCAGTGAACTATAAAACTCAGTACTTAGGCGACTATATAAACTAACAACCGATTCTTTGGCTGCGGCGATTATCGTTATGTATGTTCAATCGATTAATGATTGCCTGTAAAAATTATACTTTAGTGGTAGGCCATCAGATGTTTCGTCACGGTACCTGTATAGACTAGAGTAAAACATATTCTACCTAGCATTACCTAGAAGCTTATTTACATTGCTGCCTTATTACATTCATACATTCATTAATGAGGATCGTTTCAGATTTGGTCGTCGCCCAATGGCGCGACACCTACCGTGAATCGTTCCAGGCGTCGGCAGCTCATGAACAATCATCTCCTTCTATGTAAACACAATACGACACGTTCCGAGGTTCCAACAATATATCTACTCATTCGATTAATAATAATAAATAAAGGTATTTTGCGCCTCCACACCTATTAGTTGCCGCTTCGAACGCATACCAGTCGTTGTTGTGATTGTTATGAACACTGCAATAAGGTTGATTTTAGTTGCTGTAAAAGACACATTTACAAATTTGTAGACGCCACTCATTCGCTAAAGTTCAGTTTAACCGATTCGAGACGGCGATCTTTCACTCACTTTCATCACTGGCCCCGGGAGTGATTTTTTTATTCTTCTTTACTCATTATATTGTTCATTTTTAATAAAAAAAATTGTTTACTATTGAAATCACTCAATTCGTAAATGAATTCGCATAAATAAGATGATGGCACATTATTATTATTGCACACACGGTGTGCATCCGTTCTTACAGCCTCGGGAACAAATTCGGTCTCGAATGGGTTAACGAAGTTAGCCGATGGCACCCTTGTTGTGTCGTACTGTAACTACACTTTGCTGCCTGGTAAGTGTTAGCTTGTACAATTCATCATAGACCCACAGGACGATTTTGCGCGCGGCACTGTATTTTCGCCGCACCCATAACTCAGATGAATAGACAAACTTTATCGCGTAGCATTTAAAAAGCTACATTTTTACACGCTAAATTTTATTAACTTGCAACTTATCAACTAAATTCATTGTTTACATACATTCACTAAAATTAAATAAAAATTTAGTTAATCACTTCACCATTTAATAATTGTCATTTGTAATTAATAAGTGTCACTAATGCGTTGCAATTTTTAGTATCGCTCGAGGTGCCGCGTGCGGCTTGTTGGGTCAGAGGGCGATGGCTCTAACAGCGTAACACAATATTCCCTATATGGTGTGACATGATTCGAATTTAAAATGCGTCCACACACAAAAAATTATAGGAATTTATTATTTTAATATTATTATATTGATATTTTATTTTTCTGTAACATTAATACCTTTCATACTTTTAAATAAGCAAACACACCAATTTATATAAGTAGGTACCTAATAAACAATGTCGTCGGACTTTGACGAACATGGGAGGTTGTATCTAGAACGTTCTCTTATCAAAAATATTTCTATCTACTTTTCTAAAATAATCTGTGCGTGTTTTATGACATCTTTGATAAATAAATAAATAAAGCTTTATGGACGATTGTTTTGTAATGATTTATTATTTTATTATAAAAAAATTTGAGGGATTCATGAATACGATTTGGATGGAGAAATGATATGAATCGACAATTTCACACGACGGACACATGATGAGACATTTTGGCGTTAACTAATTGTTAAACGAACAAATTGAAACAACTTATAAATAGCAAACACAGTTTGATATGGTTAATTTGAGACAAAATATTAGAATTATATACGTTCTAAATTATTACAAATGCTGAAACTATTCTCTAAGAATCTAAATTACAATGAGCACCTAACGGAGGGTGTCGACAAAGATTTTAAATGATGGCGAAATTTAAAACGAAATAAAAAAGGTCTGTTGTCAAACAAAGTTTATAATCTAATACATTAAAATATTTAGGATTACGTTCGCCTTCGCGCGCATTCTCGCTACATTCGGTTGTCGTTTGCGCTCAGCTGCCGCACCACGTTCAGCTGCCACTGCGAACGGTCAGGTGTTGCCACCTTTCCTATCCGATCGATGCGATGAGGCCGCAAAGGGAATGAAAACGCTAGGATCCCAAAGCGAACTCTTAACCAGACGAACGTGACGTTTTCGTTTCCCTACTCTTCTATCTCCGCTGACACGTTCCGCTAGGCGCGTACCACACTATAACATAATAATTAAAGTCGAACAGTTATTTGTTAAAAAAATTATAATTTACTTTTATTTTATTTCATGCTAATCGACTAATGTTCAAATGCGGAATCGTCTAAATCGCTACACTGACGCAAGGCACGTATCAACCACTAGGATACGCTGAAAAAATATTTTCTCTTTTTTTTTCGGGTAACATTGTTCCGAAACTATTCTAAGTCCGATACTGTTAGGTATTGTAGGTAATCTAAATTTTTCACAAATTGCACAATTGTCGGTTTAATCTTTGGTGTTCACAGAAGTTCGAATGTTATCGACATCACTGCGTCTCTATATGGAGCACTCGTCGCTGTCGCGCGCATAATCTTCGTCCTCCTCGTCCGGCCGACTCTTCTTCCTCACCTTACTGGAGACCACCCCCGTGTTAACTTTGCTGAATAGACTGCTGCGATTAAGCCTTGAGACCTCTCTCTGCGGACTGAGTCGCTCTGCGACCGCTCTCTCGTAGTTATCAGAGATTTTATTAATACCATTGACGGGGCTAGTGACCGGCGACTTTGATTTAATCGGGGAGGTGACGGTCTTCTTCTCGGCAGTTCTATCGAAAAGTACACCGGCGGTGGCTGCAGTATACGACGGCGGGTCTTTCGCACGCGCCCCGCTGGTACCGAGCAGTTGCGTGTATAAAAAGCTATTGTTTCCGAAGCTTGCGTACCTGTTGTCCGTCTTTCCGTTAACCATCATGAGGCTGACTGGTTTCTCAGGCGGGACGGGTTTCTCAGGGAGTTTTTTATCGAGGCCATTTTTGGGTTGAGCGCCCCACTTTTCAGCTCCGATGGTGTATATGGAGTTGAGGTTGACAAATCCGCCGGCAGCAGCTGGATGGGGGTTGGGGTGGTCACTGAGCGTGGACTCACTGACGCTGGAGTCATCTACCACTTCCGTGGCAGTGATGTCGTCTAGATTCGGCGATAGACAATCCTCATCCGTTTCATCGTATGAGCTGAAATATTAATAAATGTTAGTTCAAGCGAGTTCTAGTCGATTAATCGTGTTCGAAACGATATGTACTAAATGCGGGTGAACCGAAAGTTCGTGTTTGTTAGTGTCGCTCCATGCCTTACGCCGAGCCTCGGTATTATTCACAAACATAAGCTTGTATTTCCATCTTTATAGGGGAGACAGTTACGTATTTACAGTTACAGGTATATTTCATCAGTAAGGCAGACTTCAAGCGAAATCGATAGCGTAAATTGTGAGACGTAGTACTAATAAGTACTATTATTTGTGAAAGGTCGGTTCACACGTATTATATTGTAATATATACTAATTTTAATATAAAACATGCATATAAACCTTATCTGCAAATGGAATAATAATTTTAAGAATTGGTGGTTGATATCGAAGTTAATGTTGAAGTTCAGAATTAATATTACCATTGGTAATTAAAGTATTCAGAAGTTCGATGTATGAAAGTTATTAACTTGGGCAAGTAATACTTTGTCGACATTTTGGATTTCTAACTACATAGAAATATTTCAATAAAATAATTCGAATTTTGGATTTGTAAATAAGAGTTATAATTTAAAAATCCATTTGGATTGTGATTGGTCAATTTCTAGAAACATCGGTTACAACAACTTTATGGAAGAATGGCTCTTTTAACTTTCGCGCACATACATATTTGGTCGTATAAAGGATTGCGTATGTTTAAGTTAGGTGTATCAATAGCCTCCGCCATATTAGGGCCAAAAATGTTATTGTGCAGTCTTTGGCATGAACTTGCCAAAGTGTCAAATTCGTATGGACGTAATATACCTTTCTGTATGCATAGCAATAGACCTACGTCAGAACTATGTTTTACCTAATAATTCAGCAAAAATAAGATTTCTACAAGTTTTTTAAAACGTTTCACTACATGTATAGGTGTCTCAGTAAGAACTTGAATTTTAAAAACTTAAAAAATATATTAATTTAGTGTTTTATTTACATTTTTTTCTACATGTATATGGAGGTAGTGATGACATTTGCATATGAAACAAAATATTGGCAGGTATGCACTCTTTTGGCGAAATTTTACAGTATATTTTGCAATAAGGGATGCTGGATTTGACGAATTTGATGTGCAGATTCCTCTTCGAGTTCCTCAGTTGTCTCGGGGTGGTTCGAGTAAACCTTAGTTTTCAAAAAACTCCCAAGAAAATAGTCCAACGAAGATAAATCGCAACCTTTTGGCGGCTAGTTTTGATCTCTAAAACGAGAGATGATACGACCTGAAGACGGTTTATAACAGTCATTGTTTCACGTGCGGTGTGACAGGTGGCGCCATCTTGTTAAACGCACGTTTCATTTAAGTCAATTCCGTCTACTTCTTGTCAAAAACGTCTATCAACATGCCTTGGTAATGATTGCCCTCGACAGTAATGACGGTACCTTTACAATTTTCAAAAAAGTACGAGTCGATTATACATGGCACACCAAACTGTCACTTTTTGAGGATGTAACAAAGTTCTTGAATAGTATGTGGATTTTCGTAAATGTCTGACGCAATGATTAACAGTCAAAAATGGCGCGCGATTCGAACTTCAAGTTCTTGCTGAGACACCTTTTTCGTATAAAATAACGAAAACGTTGAAAATATGTAATAATGTTTTAAATATTGTCATGATAACTATGATAAAGGTATTTTGTTTTGTACTTTTTTCTAGCTCACTCTGATTTGGAATGTCAACAATAAAACAAATTTATTTATAATTAATATCTTTTTAAGATATCTTTTTAATTTTAATATGTAAGTAGATACCTATTAAAATACATGCGTAGATGAGAAAAAATCGTAATTATAGAAGTCATGTAGCAACAAGACATTATTTAATGAGTTGAATCTAAGGAAATGCCGGTCAATATTAAATAATCCTGTATATAATATTTCGTAGAAATCAATAGGTTTCAGTGCAAATGGTCATACGTAAAAGCGATAACTCAAGAGCAAAATGCAAATCAGGGTCCGGTGTGCGACCCTCACAAGTCAAGCTCTGTCAAGCATCGGAGTTCGACACGAGAACGCTCTTAGAACGGCGAGTGCAACAAAAGTATAGACAAGACATCAGGGTTGCCAGACGTTGAACAGATTTCCTCGTTCACAAGCACGTAAAAATTTTGTATCTTAGTTGTGATACATTGTAAACATAACACGAATGTTATTATTGTTGGATATTGTTGTAATCTGATTAGGATATTACATGGCTGTTACTGTACGAGCGGTTTAGCGTAGATTCTACTTAAAATTCTAGTCTTCAGAATAAGTGGTAGTTCATGAGGACTCCGCAAAAAAAGATTAAATTTATCATCATCACCAGCCCACAGATGTCCACTGCTGGACATACGTCCCCTCTAATGATCGACACATTGAGCGGCTATGAACCGCTTGCATCCACCGCTTGCCCGCCCGTCATGGGTCGACCTTTATATTATTTAAGTAAATTTAAAAAAATCACGCTAGTATATTTTCCGATAATCGTGTTGGTATGCATTTCAGTTGTTCAACCTAGCATTAGCTGGGTCTATATCAGTTGTCTACGGTTATTGCAGGAGATGCGGCTATAAATCGGGTGCCGAATGTCGTCTGACGTTATTTCCGTAAGCGTCAAATATAACTGCTATGATTGGTCATAGCAATTGGTGCATGCAATTGGTTGCATGACCAATGAGACATTAGCCGATAAATTTTATCGTGTTTAGACGGTTCTAACCCTCCCTTATGTATATCATTATTATATTATTTAATTCTATCTGCAACGATTAAAATGCAAGTTTTCGCCGCTAGAAAACCGCTCGTATAATATCAGCGAAAAACTGTCTGCGATAATAAAATATACGTGATGGTGTCATTATCTCAAACGGAAGATGCCGAATTTCGCATTTCTAAGAGCAATTTCGTACGTCTGGCAATCCCGTAAGACATACACTGCAAGTCACCAACACTTTCTTACCCTAGCATAGCCAGTTCTGTCTTCCTCCCTGATGAAAGAAATTTAAATATATATGAACAACAGAAAATACAAGTACATTAGAATACATACATATATACATAGATGCGATACAGATATAAATAAACATATTAATAGTAAATAAAATAGTATTAAAAAGATGACTAATAAAATAATGATTTGTTATGATGATAGAGAGGGCACTACAGTTAATTGACCGGGTGATATTATTTCTTTACATTCAGCACATATCGCAGAAGTTTCTAGAGTCCGATAATGTTAAAATCATAGCCAGGTACAGACTTTTTAGCAACACAACTTGAAATGAAACTATAATATGTATGTATGCAATTGTGCCACTAGCAAACACGCAGCATTCTATGCGTAATCGTTCGAATATGTGTAGCTGTGTGCCTTACGTACTCACTGTTTCAAGTACGTAATGCTCTGTGCGTTATGAACACGGTAATTCAACAACGCAACCAGAGACATATTTTTAAATTTCATATCTTGAGCGATTATATCAGAGTCGGAGCGACTAGATGGTGACTCTTTTGCAACCAGTCGCCCAGAGCACTATGGCCATCAGTTTGAGCACGCAAAGCTTTGGACGTTATAATTTCGTCAGACTAAGTACGCACCCTTACATAAGATGGATATTTTTAACGTTCTGCATTTCACGATGTGTTCGTCTGTGCCCAGCTTAGTAAATACAGGGGAGTGTGCAGGTTTTTAAACATTATGTGATCGTGTATGTGCCTCATTATAATGCATCAAAATGCACGGGTACTAGTGCTAATGTCGAACTCAATTTCTACATAATCTACTTTACCACAGAGTAACGAAACTATTTATTTGTATAATCTGAATCCGTTTAGTCCGTTATTTCTGCACATCTCATAGAATCGCTTTATACACTTCTTTTTCTCTGACTCTTTCATTATCCTATACAATTGCCTGTTTGTGATAAGAAACAATTATAATTATTATGTATGATAATATAAGTATATAAGCATAATGTTGTGAGCGTGTGCAGTTGTTAATCGGTGCTTACATTTGGTCCTGTGCGTCGCTGCCCCCCTCTTCAGCGACTAACAGTTCGTATTCTTCGGCCGCAAATCTGTCCCACTCTGACATCTGGAAGTCAACGGATGATGTATTCATTGCATATTTGTATTATATATAAGTTTCAATGGCCTCATTGCTTCTTAATTCCGATGTGCATCCCCGCTTGCCCAAAATACACTTATGACAGTCTAATGTTATAAGCTTATAGTCACCGCAAGTGCGTTTTGTATTTAAAGACATCGACCTTATTTATTAACTAGCTTTTGCCCGCGGCTCCGCCCACGTAAATTACGATTTTCCGGTACATGAGAAATCCCGACACAATGATAGATTTATATAAAAAAAATCAATGTACCACTTGTATTTGACCTCTCGTATCTTAACGGCGACTATTAAAACAGGGATCAAGCTATATCTTCAATTCTACTGGACCAATTTTGATGAAACATGCTGCATTATTTAAGTCGGAATAGTATCTTTAAGACTAGATTAGATATAGATTTTGGTTAAACTATTACATTAACCAAATCTACCAGGTGGTTTTTGAGTGAAACCCGAACAAACAAACATTGACGGGCTTGGTTTCAGAAGCCCTTAATTAGTCGATCTGAGTAGTTTGTTTTTAAATATCTTTGATTTACAAAATTGACATTTAACAATTTTATGATAGTTTCAATTTTATCATGATCATGATGATGATGACAAGACAATAAAGTGCAATGATCAAGACTAACAAAACAACAACAAAAAATAATATAATATTAAGCATACATTATCCCAATATATAAATACTAGCTGTTTCCCGCTGCTCCGCTCACGTGGACTTCCTATCTACTCGAAGACCCTCCCGGGCGTGCGCCATAATTTCTTCGTAATCATATTGCTTTCCGACTTGCTAGACAAACATTGTGATAGCTCGGCTAATATGCACGACATATAATTTTTAGCCTACAACACCCAGGAATAACAGGAATAATGCAGCTTTCTCCCAGGGAATTTTTTTAGAATTGGATCATTAGTGTCAGAGATTACCCTTACACAAAAACTTATAAATTTTACCTCTTTATAATATTAGTATAAATATAAATGATATGTCGTATGTTTTGTGATCTTAGAGGGGCATAGCTTGCGACAGAGATATCGCAGCCAATGGAGACTACCTCGGGTGTCTCACAGTCACTCCCCCACAGAGAATTTGGAATCTTTTTATGATTTTCTCCCGTGATGAAAAGTACGAAGAACAGACTCACCTCGCAATCGGAGTCGCGCTGCGTGGCGAACGGGTCGCGCTGCTCGTGGTCCAGGTACTTCTCCAAGTTGAAGAACGTGTCGAAGAATATCGGCGTGAGCTTGCACCTCCGCAGGTCCGACAGAGTTATTTTGCCCTCTTCCGCAGGGTGTACCATGTCTAGCATCTGAAACAAGATTGAACCACTTCTGTGGTAAAAACGAGTAGTGCCAGGTGCAGTTGTCTAGTCTCACCTAAAATGTTTGTGACTCCATCACACTAAAACTACTAAAGCTATTATAATGAAATTTGGCATGTAGTTCGAACATAATTTGGAATTCCAAAAAAATTGGTCTTTCATATGCTAATATATACATACATACATACATACACTCACGCCAATATCCCATAAGGGTAGGCAAAGACTATAGTATATACTATATACATATAGTCACGCCTCTTTCCCATTGGGGTAAGCAGAGACCACTTCTTTCCACCTGCTACGATCATTAAATGAGCATAAGTTTGGCATGTAGTTAGAACATAATCTGGAATTCCAAAAAATTTAGTCTTTCATGTGCTAATATTTTAGTGTTATTATTAGAAAATTCAGTTCGAATCCCGGTCCCGTACCACCGAGTTATTATTTGTAATTCATGTACGGTCTACATTATTGACACCAATGTACTTAACGGAGAAGGAAAACTTCGTGAGGAAACCTGCATACCCGCACGCATGGGTGTGTGAAGTCTACCAACCCGCACTAGGCCAGCGCGGTAGACTACGGCCTAATCCCCCTCCT
>WUAW01014074.1:9317-21912 GCA_017165845.1 Thaumetopoea pityocampa | reverse complement strand
TGTGTGTGTGTGTGTGTGTGTGTGTGTGTGTGTGTGTGTGTGTGTGTGTGTGTGTGTGTGTGCATGTGTGTGCGTGTGTGTGTACATTAATTTTTATCACCATTCTGTAAAATGCAATCAATGATTATGTTGATGCTTTAAATTAATAATGTCCTCGTTGATAGTGGTAACAGAAGCCTTGCAGGCTAAATTGTTTCGTCCACTGATACTGCTCCTATGGCAAAACCAGGTCGCTTTAGGCCCTCGGCTTCTGTTGTTTTTGTAGTAACGATAACGTCCCATCATGAGTACTGGACGACCTGTCTTGGTCGTCGTAAAACTGATTGCTGAGAAAAAAAACAATACTTAAGCTAATAAACTCAAAGTCGTAGTAATTAGAAAATTGTGAAAACGTCATTGTCTGTAGATTTAAAGATTTAAAAAGAAGTCTAATCGTAAGTCAGAACGAGTAATTAAGAAACCGATACAATATTTTCTTCGCCTCTGTTTGTTTATTCGAGCTTCACGTAAAGTGTGAAAATTTTATTCACACTATTGCAGTCTTAAAAGTAAATATTCCAACTTAAACACTGCATTATATTTCATCAAAGTTGGTCGAGTTAAACAGATACAACCTGATCTCCGTTTTAGTAGCCGCTATTATGATACGAGAGCTCAAGTAAAAGTGGATAATGGTTTTTTTTTATAAATCTATAATTATTTCAGGATTTTCCATTTAGCGCGAAAACCGACATTCACATGAACAGAGCCGCGAGAGAAAGCTATTTCTATATATACTATCATAAAATTGTTAAATGTCAAATTTCCAAAAAACAAAGAATTTTAAAAACAAACTACTCAGATTGACTAATTAAGAGCTTCTGAATCCAAATCCAACGATGTTTGTTTGTTCGGACTCCACGCAAAAACTAGCGGGTAGATTTTGGTTAAACTATTAGAGTCTTAAAGGTATTTATTATTCCGACGTAAATACTGCGGCATATGGCATCAAAATCCGCCCAGTAAAATTGAAAATACAGCTTGATCCCTGTTTTAGTAGCCACCGTTAAGGTATGAGAGGTCAAGTAAAAGTGGTTAATATGCTTTTTATATAAATCTGATTGTTTCGGGAGTTCCCATGTAGCGGAAAATCTATATTCACGCGGGCGGAGCCGCGTGAAAAAGCTAGTATTATATAAAATCGAAATTATTTTTGGCATGGAGCATATTTAATTTTCTGTATTTTATCTGGTTTACTTTTAGTTTTGTGTGCGGTGTTCGGTTGACTGACGTTATTGAATCGCAATAACTACCTACTCTTATACATATGTACATATGTATATACTCACAGTCATAATAGTCTACACACAAATACTGTGAGTAAAAGAAGGAAGAAAGGCGTAGAAACGTGCAAATAATAACAGCACTGAAGTAGAATGGTTAAGACAGCACAAATCAGAGTAAGTAAAAAGCGAAATAATATGCAAGCTGGTTGCAATATGCAAGCACGTACACCCATATTAAGCAAACTCAGCACTAGTAGTAATTTCAAGAGCGTAATAGGCTTCGGATTGGTGGTGTAGTGGTTATAGACACAGCATAAGTGCTGAATCATCAACTCAAGGTTGCCGTGTCTTGGAAATACCACAGAAGTAACAGTACACCAAATTTTCTATCAATTAGGCAAGTGAAAGTTGGCGAGAACCTCTTGTCAAGTAAGAAATGAGCTGATGATCTCCAAACGCCCAGGCTAGACTTCATAAATTATAACTAAGAACCATCTCGATCACATTAGGTATCAAACGAAAAACCCATCAAAATTGGTCCATTCGTTTGGGCAACAGACAGACACGCGTACACAGTCACACACGTCAAACTTATAACACCCCTTTTTTGCGTCGGGGGTTAAAACATAGGTGTAAACTGTGAATAGTACGGTGGAGCGAGGGCGCCGAACTACCAGACGTGCCGATAAATCCGCGTTAAATATAAATTATATACTATTTAATTTTTATATCTTTATTAAATTATACTATTAATTCAAATAACAAACAGTATAAAATTAATTAACCACACCTTACAGCCCAATCGCATAAATGATTTAATGAAAACTAGCATTTATTATCGTTTTGAAAATTTGAGGGTTGTTTTTGCGACTGTGTCTAGTGCATTTACAAAGACTGATAGATGTTTACGTTTAGGTGAAACCAAATTCTTTAGCATTCTTTCTTTTTACAAAAATAAATTTATACTTGAGACCTAAGGTCAGTATTATATTACTATACCATTTATAGTCATTAGAGATATTAAGCTATACTAATATATCTGTGACTTATGGATAAAAAGAGAAATAGTGAAATAAAGGGAAATTTATGGTTTGAAAAAAAAGATAGAGAAAGGAATGCTTAGATGGTTCGAACACACAGAGAGGATGGATGAAAAAAGATTGACGAAGCAAATTTATAAAACGAGTCTGAATAGGCAAATCAGTAAGGGTCGACCCAAGTGAACGTAACTCAACCAAATCAAAGTCGTGTTGAAGAAAGGCCAGGTTAGAAGTGCCCATAACCGACGACCTCGTATGAAAGCGTTGATGAAAGTAGAAGAAGCGAAACATGTATGTCAGGATCGTAGCAAGTGGAAAGAAGTAGTCTCTGTCTACCCCGGCGGGAAAAAGGCGTGACTGTATGTATGTATTAACATAATATCATAAATATACAACCATTGAAGAGACAATTATTTGATAACTTTGTAAACTATTGTTTTTATCGGGAACAAATTTTATCGGCATAAAGTTTCCGTTTGGAAGTCATTTCGGGACATGCAATCCGGAATCGCTCATCCGTGTGACTAACAAAGCCTTAGCTCGTGGGATATTCTTCATGTCATTGCATGAAGCGCTTCAAATTGTAGAGGTCAGGGTATTGGAACTTCGAGTTATAGAGGTAGCCTTTGACTTATAGAGGTCGGGTAACGTTAAACTTGAGTTAAAAAAGCAAAATAATGAACCTGGATACGTTCAGAAAACTTAGAGTTATTTTCTGTTTTTTCTTCGAATTACAGAGATTTTTGCAAGTGAACAGTTTGAATCTCAGACATATGGAGGTTTTCGAATTATAGACGTTCGAGTTAGCGAGGTTCGACTGTCATTAAGTTAATGTGAGAGGCTGATATGGTCTAGTTAAGCTCGCAGGCATGCAGGTGGATGCAGCCAGCTCGCTCGGTGAGGTGATCATTAAAGAAGGACCGTGTCCAGCGGTGGACGCATGTAAGCTGATATGATCATGATGATTGTATACAGTAATGTAATACAAGCCTAATTAACGTCAAACCACGTCGCAAATGACTCAACACAACTAATCGTGATTATGTGATTTGCATATTCGAACAATAACATCGTCCACAGTCGTTATGGCTGCTCGACATTTAGCCGATCTCCATCTGTTGCATCTCCAATGCTTTTTGAAGTCATTCGGGCCGGCGCTATTATAAAGATTATAACGATACTGCTGGAATTGTATGACTGGTCTACCGAACCTCGAAGTTGTATAAATCACATCTGAAAAGAAATAAAATAATACATACGAATTAAATAATTTTGAAACAGCTTGCTGCAGGGCGTTTTTAAAACTACGAGCCTCTTTTTTCTTTTTTCTATTAATCGTTGTTTAGAGATTCCCTTAGGTTCTTCTTTTAGAGATTTTCTTAGCTTTAGAGATTTTTTTAGAGATTTTAGTGATCTATCTTTGAAGTCGCATAAATTATATCTAAAAAAAATTTTAAACTGCAAATATTTAAAAAGCAGTAAGTTTAAGCTAGACCGATGACCTGATCGGTGGATACAGGAAGCTCATAGCCGCTCGATGCGGCGACCATTAGAGGAAACTTATGTCCAGCAGTGGACGTCTGTGGGCTGATATGATTTATAATGGTAATGAAATATCAATATGAGAAAATCTTACAACTGGTTAGATTCAGAAATTATGAACCAAAAAAGTTACATAAATCAAACGTAACTAAATTCTCACAAAAGTTGACGCATATCACAATTTCGTAAGCAAACAATACTAAATGCCATGCAAACGCAAGTAGTGCTAGGGGCGACACTATACTGTGTGTACTACGTACTGTAGTCGTGAAACTGTAGATAAAAATATTTTGGTTCCTTAACTGTAAAAATTCGTTGGTGAATCAAACCTTATCTTCCACATATACATGACAATAGATCAAAGTTCCAGTTAGAGATTTTCGTGTTTATCATAATTACTGGCTGTTGCAAGCTTGCGCGGTACTTTAACGCATTCACTGCCGGAAGGTAAAGAGGAGCTTATACGAATATAACCGAAAGAATTTGACAAATTTACTAGGGTTTTGGAAAAGCTCATAAAAACCACACTAAAAATGATATTTACATAATTCAAAAAGCAACGTATTAATTATATTATAATAAAATTAGAGCATTTATAACATATTATATTTGATTAATACAATAATAATACATATTATATTTGATTAATTCAAATCTCGGGAACCAAATATTTTTTGTTAAATTTTGTTGCTCGGTTACAAGTGGGCGATACTTTTGCAACGGCACCGCCCCACTCGGAACCGAGTGACAAGCAGTGAATATGTTAATAAGAAGTGTCCTTTGTTTAATTCTTAGCATATTCAAACTACTTAACAAATTTCGGTTACGCCGTCCGGGCGTGATTGAGTAACAAGCTCCCAAAGATCTAATAATATTTATAATATAAATAAGACATCAAAGAAAGATACTATCGTTTTATTAAAACTTATTTTATAGTATATACAATTTGTAGAAATTAAACATTTTTTTTTTTCAAATTACTATAGCCTTGCTCCCGTATAATTTTATATAACATGTTTAAAAATAGGTAGGAATTGTATAACTATTTTATACAAGCACATTATTTAATAAAAATTCTTTAATAAATATTCCTTTAAATTTGCGTGCTACAAATACTGACATTAACTCGTCTTGCCGCAATTAAAAATACACCNCAAATTACTATAGCCTTGCTCCCGTATAATTTTATATAACATGTTTAAAAATAGGTAGGAATTGTATAACTATTTTATACAAGCACATTATTTAATAAAAATTCTTTAGTAAATATTCCTTTAAATTTGCGTGCTACAAATACTGACATTAACTCGTCTTGCCGCAATTAAAAATACACCCCCTGTATAGAATATAGTGTAATAATCACTTAACAAAGCGATCAATATCCTCCATCTAGTCCCATGGGCGCCGCGAAGACTAAGGAATACAGCAGAACAGCGGATAGCGGCTATATCCTTATTTACGTGGAGAAAATACCTAACGCATATCGCTGTGTCGAGGGCATAATACAACAGTGAAGTGGGGCTTGCACCCACTAAAAACCGCACGCGTCCTTCTGTAGCACCATCAAGCTGCCACAAGGCCGCGCAGGTGCCATGGCCCTGAAGCTTATTTGACAATTGATTGAATTGATTAAATTATCTAAAGGAATTTAATTAAGTACTTTTTTGAAAAGAAAAAGCCTTGCTCTAAGTTTTGAAATATTTTACAAACCCTTTCATTAATTTCATTTCTGTACTAAAAGCTTAAAACATTACAACGTATGTTAATATATATTAGGCCATAATAATTCTTTGTATTTTAATGTATCGCGATCGTGTACGAGTAACACGATTATGCGATGGTTATTTTAGATATTCCCATTAAACATTTGGACAAAATTGTAACCAGATTTCATAGAAAAAAATCGATAGGTACACCAAAAAGTCTAGAATATCTATAATAAAGTCTAGAATAATATAATAGGTTCTGCCTTAATTTCAATTGCTTAATAATTATTTTAGACTAATTAAAATACTTAGGGTGAACAGTAATCTTAATAATCAATACTCGATCACTCACTTTGACATCAGTATAGGTGCATCACTATGAACATAGATAATCAGGTGTCAATGTAAAAAATTGCCGGATTGAAAACGACTTTAGCTTGTGCGCTCGCGAGTCACGGAACCTCCTTGACCCCCAAAACGCCCGACAAACGTCTAAATCAATGCGTGTGTTGGTTCTTCACGTTAATAATATCACCATTAAAGGTGGTAATAGAGGCGCGGCAGTTACAAGTGCTCCACTTGCTGCACCTCCACTGCACCTTGGCACCGTTATACCCCGTACTGCGGCTGTATCTGTGAGAGTTCAACACTATAACAGGTCCACCGCGATTTGACCGGGAATACCAGTATGACAGTGAACCTGAAATATTTCCGGAATTTCAATTATATTATTCATATGTAGGGGAAAGTGGGGGGAATCCGGATAGCGGGTGAAGGCAGATAGTTACTATTTTACTCTTCTGCGAACTACTGTCTCATTTAAACCAGTCAAAATACAATCGTGAACACTCGCTCAGTTCGATTGCAAATAGCGGTGATGATACATTCATAACGCATGCGTCTATTCGAGAAAAAAAACAGAGGTAATTTATCTAATATTTTGTAATTTTTGACATAAGATAACTTGATTTACCTGTATATTATCGAACTGTTGTATTTTTATTAGGAACTCACGCATATTAAAGCTGATAAAACGTCAAAGAATAATGTTGTATGTGTGAACATAAACTGTTAACAAATCATATTTCAAACGTGGTGTGTGTGGGGTACAAGCGGCCGGGGTGATATCGGATACACATAGGTATGGGGTGAATTCGTATTTGGGTTTTTTCTTAAATTAGAATTTTTATTATGTAATAATGATTGAATTCAAACAAGATTTTCCTGAATTGATACCAAATATATGCTCATTATTTAAATATGTCGATTTTTGAAATATATAAAATACTGACTTATTTACAACAGTTTTTTTTTAACTATCCGGTGTTACCCCACCTTCCCCTAAATATATTGAGGATCTCCTTCCAGAATAGGGGAGGTCCATGCCCCTGTAGTGGGGACTAATATAAACTGCGGACGATGATAATGAAATACATGGGTGTTCTAGTGGTGCCAAGCACGACTTGCTATCAAAAACATCGTGGATTCGATCCCGGTCCAATGCCACCGTGTCATTTCTAATTAATGTACAGTCTACATTATAGACACCAATGTACTTAACGGAGAAGGAAAACTTTGTGAGGAAACCTACATGTGCGCCTGGGTGTGGGAAGTCTACTAACCGGTACAAGGCCAGCGAGACAAACCATGGCCTACTCCTCCTCCTGATAAGGGTAGGTGCGTGCCCCTGTAATGGGGACGAATACAGTGTAGTATGTATTTGCATGTGTATACATATACATACGTGTAAGATTCAATTAACATGTACGGTGGATGGATCTCTAAGACATAGTGGCGTGCACAGAGATTTTGGTCAGGGTAGGCAGAAAAAAATGGCCAAGAGCGTGTCGGACTCGCATTAAGTTAGGGTTCTGAAACAACTTCAATTTGCAAAAATATTTATGTCTATATAAGAAGTCAATTCGTCGTGTCCTCGAAAAGGTAACTCTTGTTTACCCAAAAAACAGACAACATCTATTAAACGTTGAAAAATATTAGGGTTTCTTTCCACTTTTGCGTTGTGTCTTTCAATGTCTAGTTTTACCTGACTATTTAGAACTACGAACTCAATACGAGTTTTCCAAAAGTATGCAATTTTAAGCAAGATTCAATATATTTTTCGGAGAGATCGTGTTTTTTCGCGGCAGTACTGAAATTGTTTAAGTCCGTATAACCCTTAGCACTCCAAACGTTGGTATTGTTATTAAATAACAAGCAAGGAAAATAAAACAGCCAACAATAGTTTCGTGTTGAAATATCTCGTTACAGTAACTTTTTTCTGTGTTAATTCCAGTTGTGGCACGCTTCTTTATCACATTTATTTTATCTGCAAAGGTTTGTTGTGAAAACGTTTTTTGTAATTTAATCAAACAAACATTTCCCTTACAATCTTGTATAATTTTCCATATTTAACTATCAAAAATCAGAACAGAAAACTTCAAAACAAAGTATAATCCACAGCACGAATGAAAACGCAAGCAAGACTAACCTTTCAACGGTTACATATTATCAGCAGTCCTATTACGCAACCAAAATAGTACGCCGTAATTACTTAAGCCAAAAGTGAAAAAATGTGACAATTTAATTTCTCCTAGTTATACTCCAGGCACTGCCTATTCTTCGTACAAACCCGAGTCTGGGCGTGACTTCGCATGTGTGCGATCGTTCAAAGGCATCATTAATGTAAGCTTTTAACACCAGGATTGCGCTAGATGCGCTGCGGCCGGTAAATAGAGAGAGAGAATGAGCGTGCGCTTTAATTTTATGATAACCGATAAAATGCGCACGAATTCGATTGTTATGAATTTTAAATAAACGCATGTTGTGAAGCTTTATTTGTAGTAAGAGCTTACGAAATGCTAGGGTAGGCAGTGCTTTTATGCCTCTATGAAGTNAAGACACCAACAGGCGTGTAGTTTGCGGCAAATTTTGTGGAAAAGGCAAATTTTGTTGAAAGGTAATTTCAGTTTTGTGGAAAAGGCTCATGCTCTCTAGTGGACTTCCACGGGCTGATAATGATGTTGATGTAATGTGTACGTGAGTGTGTATATCTGTGACACTTTAAGAATATAGGTATTAGATAATTAATTAAGATAATCTGATCATAAACTATGTTGTCAGATCATAGGCTGCGTTGTCATCATTAATAATAATAATAACATTCTGAACACAAACACACACACACACACACTGATCTAGTCTCAAACTAGGATTCCTTGTACCTTGAGTACTAGACAACGATATATATACTTATATAGATAAATACAATAAGTTAATAGATAAATAAATCCATGACTCGCATACAGACATTTGTGCTCATCGCACATACTTTGTTCGTACCAAGTTCGAGAAAGCAGTGTCTACACCACTGTACCAATCAGTCGCCATTATTTCTAGAATCTCCCCTATTGCGACAACTATGACGGTTTTTCTGGATGCTGCAACTGAATCTGTTAAATAACCCACATGAATAGGTGTCATTTTGTGACTGTGTGTGAATGTGTCTATTTGCAATTTATTCTATTTACTACATTTTAACAGTTTTATTGTTAGTTTCATTACATTTATTACTTGTGAAAAAATAAAGTGTAGGCTCAAGATTTCTATATTTTTATTTCACAACACTCTTCCAAACTAATTTATACAAACTTCTATTGTGTTAGATAGTTCAACATTAAAATCGTTTTATAATGTGCAGTATTAATTGTATGTATTACATAAAGCAATACTCAATTCAAACTGCATAACAGTCTTAATGTGTTCAAACATAAAAGTCTTAACATGCCCATGATTAAACGTATCTTCAGCTTCAGCAGAAAATTTTAATCTAAATCTGAACACTTCAATACATAATATATTATTCAGGATGGTGAATTAATATTTAACAAAAACGTACAAGAATTCTAAATAACTTTCAATATACTAGCACATATTCTATGATTCCTTTAAAAAAACATACATCTATTTATACAGCTTTCATATGTAAGCTAAATAAATGTACAAAAAAATACTGCTATCCCATAGTTCTGATATAATTAATTCTGAGACGTAATGTTAAATGATAAACAAAAAAAAATATTTAAGAAAATATTATTTTACCTCTTCTACGTTTATGTAATTTAAATTAACCAAATTTTCTAAATAATAACCATTTACAAAACAAACCGAAATAGGTATACAGTTTTTAACAAAATCGCTCCCAAGACTCCTTTGAACACTTGCTATTCCCATAAAGCAAAAATCTGTAGGAGGCCCGTCCGCTTCAATTTGTTAATCATTTCGCCAATACAGTCTAATGTAATATTTTTAACATGTCTGGTCAAGCCACTTTTAAGAAAGGAATACCTAAGTTTTAATTGTGATTATGTTTTTGTTCAGACACTTTAATAATTTCATCATTGTATGTAATAACAAACGCTCTGCAGGAGGCAGTCGACCACTTGGTACATAGCCACCGGGCTCTTGCACCCTTGCAGCTGCTGTGGCGGCTGTATCTAAACTTGCCAATGTTCATGACAGGATTGCCCATTCTGGACGAGGAATACCAAACTTTATCTGAAAATTTTAATCTAAATTATAAAAAACTGAAATACTAAGTCTAAACTTAATCTCTATTTTATCCAAAAAGAATGATAAATAATGGTGCTGATTCTGTCGTAACAGAACTTAACTACATTTAGTCCCTCCCTATCTTTTTCTAATGTTAAACGCCAAAACGAGATAGCTACAACTTTGGTGCTATTAGTTTCGTTTACATACGTCAAAATTAAAAGATTTAGACACGATTTCGGAATATACGGACTAAAGATACGCAAAAACGCAACATTTTTTTGAACCGTTTGACAGAAACGTAGATCGGTACTCGCTATAAATGTTTGCTATACAAACAATAATAAAATAGTAATAATAATAATATTTATTATAAATATAAGAAAAGGAACACAAAATAGACGGTCAGACTAATACTAGATAAATACTTCCTATGACTCTTTATTTTACATCAATATAAAAAAATACACCTATACACAGTACCTTTGCATAAATAGTATTGACAGATAGGATTCATAGCAATTTACTTGACTTACTCGTGAATAAATCAAGTTATCAGTAATCAAGCTAAGAAAAAGCTTTTTTCGTTAGAATAAATTGTAATATCATAGATAATGACATAGGTATTTAAACTATTGTAATAAGGATTTTAACGATATTAAAGAGTAATGGATTACAAATGACAGCTGGTCAAGTTCACTTGTTTATTTATATTGTGAACTCCTATTCAAAATGAATCAAATCAAAAAGCATTTATTCATTAATAATTATTACATATCATTACCGTGGATAGGATCTCCATTTAAGTGTATTGTACACCTGTGTTAGGAGATCCTGAATCCTGATCCTATTTTATTGATACTTTCATAGACTATCCAGCCATTTTTAATCTGATCTCTCCGATATTGTGGTATACGCATTTATATTTTAATTCAAGACAACGTTTATTAAAGTTCCCTTTCTTTATTTTATAAACCTATTGCCAATACATTCTTGTGTCTTTAACATGTCTACTCAAGCTTGAGAAATGAATACCTAAGTATTAACTGTGATTATGTTTATGTTCAGACACTTTAACGATTTCATCATTGTATGTAATAACAGATGCTCTGCATGAGGCAGTCGACCACTTGGTACATAGCCACTGGACTCTTGCACCTTTGCAGCGGCTACGGCGGCTGTATCTAAACTTGCCAATGTTCATGATAGGCTTGCCCATTCTGGACGTAGAATACCAAACTTCATCTGAAAATAATCTAAATTATACATAGCCAAAATACTAAGTCAAATTCTATATCAACCATATTTAGTTTCATAGATAGTGCCTTAAGCACTAAATCCGCCGATACGCGCAGATGTATAATCATTATCATCGAATAACCGAAGACATCCACTGCTGGATATAGACCTACCGCATAAAGAGCCACAAAGATTTTCGGCTGTCTCATTAAACATTGATCCTTCAGTTTTTCTAAGTCATAGATTTAAAGAGTGGAAGGCCTAACATATTTACATTACAGATTCCAGTTCGTGGTCGCCATTTGAGAATCTTTAATCCGGATTATTAATTCTGTTTGATATTTGCTATCTGTTCCAGTTGCTAATACCACGACTTGTGTCGGTGACCTTGTCGTATAACTCTATACATAACACGTAACTATTGACTCTATGTTTAGGTTTATTCAAGAAACTAATAGTTAAAAATTACCTCCATGTTCCATAAGTAATTGATTGGCAACATAGATTATTCAACGACCTTTGCATTTAGACTATAAGGTGTTTCAATAAGATGATGCGAAGCTTCCCAAACAATGTCTAGTGTAGTCTTCTTCGCTAAACATTATTTATTGAAGATGGGCACGTAAATGAATTAAGTTATATAAATAAATAAAAACAACAACTGAGTGACTAATCACGAAATCACTGGAGATATGTTTAGATTTATTGTATGGCAGGTAGTTTGGGGCTAAAGAAGGATAAGGGGTTTTAAATTTGTATGCAAATTCTTTGTTATTGAAGTTAGAGTTGAATACTTAAATACAATAGTACCACTAAAATAAGTTACATCGACATTCATCGTTAACACGGCTAACAAACACTGATTGAAACAAATTGTAAGCACAGAGTCAATAAAGACTGTTGCACTACGCATAAAGTTGAAAATGTAATGACAAATAAACTCATCTCAACCAATGGTTGAGGAGGATTTTACCCACGCAAACGCACAGCGTTATATACGTAATTGACTAAAATCTTATCGGGCCTTTAAAAAAATGCTTACTACGGATCTAATTTGTTGTAACTTATTTTTGTGGTACTATCTACAATAATATAAGCATTTACTGAAAAATAACCCTTCAGAGTCGTTTCGGCCTAGGTTGAAAGATTTTGTAGTACACTACAAAATTGTACTGTAATATTACAATATTGTAGTTTCCTGTTTAGGATCACAGGTACGCTTCATAATAATAAACAGTATAAGCATAAGCTAGCA
>WUAW01014069.1:12157-22847 GCA_017165845.1 Thaumetopoea pityocampa | reverse complement strand
TCGAATATGGACTGGGGATGGATGGAAGTTGTGTGTAGTTGGTAATCTTTGGAACTAATGATCCGATTCAATAAAGATTTTCACTGGTAGTAAGCTACATTATTTCTGCTATAAATTATATTTATATCATACATATTACCAACCGCACTAGGCCAGCATGGTAGACTACGGCCTAATCTCTCTCTTGATCACGGAAGGCCCGTGCCTCTATAGTGAGGACGAATATGGACTGGGGATGATATTATCCGAGCTATCACAATGTTTGTCTAGCAAGTCGGAAAGCGATACGATTACGAAGAAATTATGGCGCACGGCTGAGAGGGTTTTCGAGTAGATAGGAAGCCCATGTGAGCGGAGCAACGAGCAACAGCTAGTAATTAATACATTAGTGGTCTAGTGGTACCAGACATGATTTGCTATATATAGGTCATGGGTTCAATTCCGGTTACATACCACTGACTTATATTTAATTCGTTTACGGTCATTGTAGACAACATAAATATAATCAAAGAAGAAGGACTAGGCCTGCGTGATAGATTGTGGCTTAGTCCTCCTTCTGATGAGCGGAGGTCCCTGCTCTTGTAGTGACGATCCATTGATAGAATGAAGATGATGAAGCTCTCTTTGTAATTATTTAGCGGTTGAACTGTGTATTATCCGTTGTAGATACCAGCGGAATATAAGCAAGCACGTATAACACAAGGAATAAACAATTAAGTGCCAGGACTTAGGACTTCGTCGAACGCATCGTCGAACCCCGTCGTCGAACCCCGTCGTCAAGCGCCGTCGTTTCTCCTATATTTTTTCATCAATGTCACACGTGACGCCCGAATGTCATTTTCATATGACGAGAAAAAAAAATGTTTATTAAGACGGTGGCAGGCGGACGCGCCGCGATATTACAATTCTCCACTAGTGAAATATGGAAAGTGATTTTTTACGACAATGTGAGAAGGTGCGTATGACGAGATTAATCGCGGAGAGGGTTGACTTAGATGACTTGCGCGGCTTACCTATCTATCTATATACCGTTATAAAATTTTTAAATGTCAAATGTTTTTTAAATTAAAGATCTAAAAAAAAACACTCAAAATTAAGGACTTCTGAAACCAAATCCATAGATGTTTGTTTGTTTGTACTGTCCATCGCCAGTCACATTTCAACACGGGAGATTTTCTCAAAAGTGATTCCTTTTGTTATTTTTTTTTTTTGAATTTTGTACTGATATGAATTCCACCGATATTCGTGTAATTTTTTTGTATCGCGTATAAACTTGGTAATAATGCTTCAAAAGCTGCACGCAACATAAACCAGGCGTTTGGGAAGAATACTGTTAACGTTCGAAAAGTGCAGCGTTGGTTTGAAAAAATTAGCTCTGGTGATTTTTCACTACAAGATGAACCGCGAGGATGACCCAAAACGACCGTAAAAAAGGATGATCTGAAGGTATTGGTGGAAGCGAATCCAACTGTATCCACGAGGGAACTTGCTACCAGGATGGAAGTTGACCATAGAACGACATTGCGACATCTTTTTGAAATTTACAAGGTGAAAAAAAAAATGGATAAGTGGGTAACACGCACGAACTAACCGAGCGAAATAAGATGGATCGGTTGATCGCATACAAACAATTGCGAAATCAAATGAATATAAAGTTTTGCAGAAATCAGCCCATTCACCGGACCTCTCGCCAATCGACTTTCATTTTTTTTTTAAATATTTGGATTTGTTTTTACGGGCTAAACAGTATGAAAATGATGAGAGTCTGATAAATTCGATATCTGAATTATTTAAGGCTCTAAAGATCAGAATTATTTTTATTATTCTAAAGATCGGAAGACAGGCATCTATGCTTTATAGTTCCATTAGAAAAAGTGCATTGAAGCGAATGGAGCATATTTTGAATAAATAAACAGCTTGTGAAAATAGATTATACCAGCGTCACTCAGCAACGAAATATAAACCGTATAGTAGTTAGTACTTAGAGCCAAATCAGCTTGGTGAACTTTTTGCGTTTGTAGTAGTGTAAGGTCAGAAAACAAATAAATAAATAATTTTTATATTTATGTATCTTTAGATACATACACTCACGCCGATATCCCATAAGGGCAGGCAGTGACCATAGTATATACTACATACATACAGTCACGCATTTTTCCCATTGGGGTAGGCAAAGACCACTTCCTTCCACCTTCTACGATCGTTTAATGTAGCAAAGTGGCTATCCGCAGCCCAAATTTCGCCTCCGAGGGCAATGAGACGTGTCGGGTGGCGAACCACGACGCCGCCATTTTATAAGGTTCAAAGTATTAAAGTTCCCCATTGTATTCCCACAGCTTAATGAAGAGAAAAGGAAAGAGGATGAGGTGGGAAAGGTGTGTTGAGTAAGGAATATGGAATTTAGGTGAAGGACTATAGGATACTATTATCTCGGAAGGAGCAGGAAGAGATAGGGCCGGGTATTAGTTCGGGGGGCCGGGGTCGCTTACCCGTATACTTAACTCTATTTGCCGGACAGGCTAAAAGACTAAGTGCTCCCTAACCTGATTGATTCTGTATTTTTATAGGTAGGTTAAACCTCATTTAATATCTATAACTAAATTTTGGCGCTACATATAAGCGACTGATGCGAGAGTGCGAGGCACGCGGTAGCTGGCGCAAACTGGTTTATTCCGGTTTTAGTCACTGTGTGTAAAAGCACTATTACAAACGCAGTACGTCTCCAAGCTGATTTATTGTTCTGATTATTATCCACATGCATAAAATCAATGAGAATTCTAATCGTGCATATTATCGGCACCGTGTCGTCGCTGATAAAGTCGGTCGGCGCGGCGCGGTGCGAAGGGCGCGGTGCGACGGGCGCGGTGCGGCGCGGCGCGGTGCGGCACGACGCGGCGCGGTGCGGCACGACGCGGCGGTGACGAGCGCGGCAGATGTGCCACCGGTTGTGATTGTCTTGCCGGCATGATTGATGATCTTCCGCGGCGGCTGCGAGGTAGGGGTGTTCGAATATCGCACAACTACTATATTTTTTTTATTTTGTCTAATATTATTTGGATATTGTAGTGTTAAAATCCTTAATATTTGTTTCTAGAAGATGTTTTGTAGTCAATGACCGTGATTGATGTGATAGTCGGTTAAAAAAAAATGAATTAATTTCAAAATATGATTACGAATGAAGATGTAAGTTATAACTCGTAATATAATAAAATAAGTATAACATGCACATTTGATTGTAACTAAGTAAAGTTCACACTATATTATCTTTATCTATGTATACTTATACTAGCTTTTGCTCGCGGCTCCACCCACGTAAATGTCAGTTCTCCACTACATAAGAAATCCCGAGACAATCATAGATTTATGTCAAAAGCCTAAGAACCACTTTTACTTGAGTTCTTGTATTTAACGACGGCTTCTAAAAGAGGGATCAAGCGGTATCTTCAATTCTACTGAACCGATTTTAATTAAACATGCCGCAGTATTTAAGTCGGAATAGTACCTTTAAGACTGTAATAGTTTAACCAAAATCTACCCGCTGGATTTAGCGTGAAGCCCGAACAAACAAACAAACATCGACGGATTTGGTTTCATAAGCCCTTAATTAGTCGATCTGAGTAGTTTGTTTTTAAATATCTTTGATTTTTGAAAATTTGACATTTAACAATTTTATAATAGTATAGACAGACAGATAGATATAGATATAATAAAAATCGATGTTGGTACAGTCAAATCGGGTTGGAGACGTTTTTGTTGTAGTGTACGATCAACAGATAAATAAATACACAAATATATATATATTTTATTATTATAGGTAGGTATTTAATATAATATTATACACACTAAACGTAATTTAATATGTATAACTAACTTCTAACGTTATTTATAAGCGATTGAGGCGAAAGTTCAAGGCACGTGGTAGCTAGCGCAAACTGGTTTATTTCGATTTTAGCCACTGTGTGTACAAACATTATTACAGACGTAAAAAATGTCTCCAAACTGATTTAACTATATAATAATTTAACTATATAATAATTTAACTATATAATAATTTTTGCCGTGTCAAATAAACCTTTTCCTTCTTCATTTCTTACTTTCTATATTAGTGTTTAGTTTAAAAACCTCGCTGGAATCAAGGTATATGTAGTTAAAGTAAGACTGTTCAGCAATCTTTGTTATTGTAGTCTTGACAATTGTTAGAATTTTATTTAGTTGCGTAGCGAAAAGAGCCGATTTGCGTATTATTAATTTTTAATAATAAATCAATTTCCCAGCGGGTGGGATAAAATATAACTATTAAATTAAAAGTGTAATTTTAATTCAATTTCTAATGACTTGGTCCTGTCAAAATACATATACACGCATACCAAATGAAATTTCAAACAGACAGAAGTGGTGTAATGATACCGTAAATAACATGTTTATAAATAAAATGATTATCATTTATCTCTCATGGTGAATATACCTATAAAGACCCATAAGAGTTTAATATAAAATACCTAAATAGTATTTACACGGCCCACAAACAAGTTCTGCACAATAGTGGAATACCCCATTTTGAAAGTGATTGGCAGCTCATATTTCTGTCTCGCTCGTTTCTTTTATGAGCTGTGCCTCTCTTTCCGCCTACCAGAATGGGTAGCAATTGTAATAAAGTTTAGGTATTTGGTGCCTATAATATGTTAAGATATTTACAGATCTTTTTAAATATATTGAAAAGAAAATTGTTTACTTTTTTTTCTTTATCCATTTTACATAGGGCTCGTAATAACTAATGACTCCTCTGTGATCTTATCTAGCCCAATTTCCCTGGGGCTCGCAAAAACGAATGACCCCCGAGTGATCTTCTCCAACCCATTTTCCCATGTAGCTCGCAACAACTAATTACCCCTGAATGATCCTCTCTAGCTCATTTTTCCGAAGTCTTGTGATCACGTAAGTATTCTGCGACTGCTTCGCAGGGCTTTGGATTGGTCCTCGTCTTTTGGGAGAAATATTGAATCTCCCCTTCTTCTTCTGCCCAGATAATGTGTCTGTTATCTTCTTTGGCTTCAGGGAATTATCTACAATTAAATATATATTTATAATCATCATTATCATCATATCAGCTCACCGACGTCCACAGCTGGACATAGGTCTCCTCTAATGATCGCCACGCTGAGCGGATATGAGCCTCCCGCATCCACCGATTGCCTATGACCTTCACCAAGTCATTAGTTCAGTTAGTCGGGTGACTGTATATTTATATGTTCATACTTATGTTTATTTTGTAATATTTTTTAGACTTAATCTATTTAATATATCCAATAATAATATATCAGCCCGATTTATTTTTGTTTTCCGAATCAATTCAAATTGATCGATTTATAGTAAAAGTATTAATTTTCGTGTTAAAAAATAAAATGGCGTGTTTCGCGTGTGACAACCCTACTACTCTATTCAACTCACGTTTATTCAATATAAGCAAACTCAAACATAGGCCACAGCAAAAGTACTTCGCCGGAATATTCAACATTCGTCAAATGTTACTGTCGTCGAGATTTTGGTGTACCCGCTTATACGAGTATTTATATAATACTAGCTTTTACCTGCGGTTTTACTCGCGTTGATCTCCGCTTTGATGATACATGTCAGAGACCGTTGAAAATACAATTATTTGATAACTTTGGAAACTATTTTATTTTCTATCCGTCGGGAAGTTTTTTCGAGATAAACGGAATCCTATGTCTTTCCCTGTACCCTTGACAATGTTTGTACAAAATTTCATTATAATCGGTTAAGTAGTTAAGGCGTGTAAGCGTAACAAACAAACAAACTAGCATTCACACTTATAATATTAGGATATAATGTTGTATAGAGCGATTACTTACAGGAATAGAGTTTCCGTAGCTGAGGAGACATAATTACTTATATACAGTTTAAATGACTCGATACCTACCGACCAGTGCCGACGTACAAAGCGAAAGAGCGAAATTATAGATAAATAATTCTCTGTGTTCATATAAACTTGCGGTCATCGTTTTAAGAAAAACAATCAATAATAGTTTAAGCTAAATCGACCGTAGCGTGTTTCTATCATAGAAAATCGCGTATTATTTCAATTAATTTTAGTGTTTGTGGACCGATTGGAACAAAACAAACACTAAATGTTACAGGAAGCTTGCCACAATGCAACAATGGAAACCGCATTCAAATCGGTTCAGCCGTTGCTGAGATTAGCGTGCACAAACGCACAGACAAAGAGAAAAAAATCTTAAAACTCCGGTTACATACTTACAACCTGTATATGATATGGTTTTTTTGAAAAAATATTCATTGTACAGACACGGCTCATTTACGATTTTATTATATGTATAGATAAGCGACTGATGCGATAGTGCGAGGCGCGTGGTAGCTATCGCAAACTGGTTTATTTCGGTTTTAGTCACTGTGTATACAAACACTACTACAGATGTATAAACGTCTCCAAGCTGATTTATTAGTGTGTGTTATCGATAGAATGCTCACAATACTCCGGATAATAAAGGCTAGGTTCTAGATAAAATCTAAAAATAACACGGTGGCTATGATAAACAGCTACAAACTATATGTAAAGTATATAATGCATTTATATAGAATAGGTCTTACTTACTTACCCTTAGTTCCCAAAGTGGTCCAGGTAGACCCCCAGGGGTCCACGGGAGACTCTACTGGGGTCTACGTTGGCGTACGCAAATTTCCATATTTAGATCTAATCTTCACATTTTTTGTCGAGTTTTGGTAATATGGTAGAAATGTAGCTGCAGGGAGTCCATCGGAACCAGCCAAATTTAGAAAGTGGTCTATGAGAAAAACAAGTCTGGGAACCTCTGGTCTATACCAATTAATAGGATTTATTACACACATTTTGAAACATAAGTTGTAGGTACAATGGGCGTATTTATCGCAAGTTACAATCTCATTTAGATAATTATTGACTTGATAAGCTAGTTGAAGATAAGTTACATGCATACATACACTCACGCCGAATTCCTTAAGGGTAGGCAGGGACTACTTCTTTCCACCCGCTAATGTAACAAAGTGGCTATCCGCAGCCCACATTTCGCCCCCGCGGGCAATGAGACGTGTCGAGTGGCGAACCACGAAGACGCCATTTTATAAGGTTCATTAGTGTTAAAGTTCCTCATTGCTTTCCCATGGATTAGTGAAGAAGAAATGAAAGAAGATGAGGTAGGAAAGATGTATTGAGTAAGGAATATGGAATTTAGGAAAAGGACTATAGGATATAGGATACTACTATCTCGGAAGAAGTAAAAAGAGATAGTAGTAGCTCGGGGGTTCGGGTCGCTTACCCGTATACTTAAGTCTATTCACCGGACAGGCTAAAAGATAAAAACGCCCTGACCTTAAAGGCTAGTTCCCTTTTTAAAATGAAGGCAAAGGGATTCAAATCCATACAGCGTCGTTTGACGTACTTATATAATTTTCAAAAGTTCTTTAGAAAATATTATTGATATTAAGACATGATTTGTCTTCATATCAATAATATTTTCTTCGTATCAACAATAAAATACCAGGGTATTTAATTTAATTGCTTCGTGGGAGTTTTGCCGTGAGTCCGACGATTACCACAATGACTAGGTGAAAGTTCCGACAGGCTTATTGCTTTGATCATATGCGATTACCATGTAATGTTAGTAACGGTTTTATTGCAATGTCTCAATATTGTTTATGATTATTGACGATTGATACACAAAATACCACCAAATTTACCTATCAAACATCACAATAAGCTAATATAAAACACTAGAATAAAACTTCAAGTGATGCTTCACTCGGGTTGGCGCCAAAACCCTTGACAAGTTATCGTTAAATGACAGTTGTTTATTTTTTATTTGTAATTAGTTATGCTTAGTAATATCACCTTCTAGACTTTTGTTCTTTTTATGCGTAGGCGTCTTTCAAGTTTTCTACGTCATTAGTAAGTACTTACGTCAGTAAATACTCAGTCTTTTAGCCTGTCCGGCAAATAGATTTAAGTATACGGGTAAGCGACCCCGGTCCCCCGAGCTACTACTGTCTCTTCTTACTCCTTCTGTGATAGTAATATCCTATAAGTCCTTTTCCCAAATTTCATATTCCTTGCTCAATACACCTTTCTTACCTCATCCTCTTTCCTTTCCTCTTCACTAAGCTGTGGGGACGCAAAGAGGAACTTTTGAACCTTGTAAAATGGCGGCATCTTGGTTCGCCACCCGACACGTCTCGTTGCCCGCGGGGGCGAAATGTGGGCTGCGAATACCCACTTTGCTGTATTAAACGATCGTAGCAGGTGACTGTAAGTTTGTATGTAGTACTAGCTTTTGCCCGCGGCTTCCCCCGCGTGAATATTAGTTTTCCGCAACATGGGAAATCCCGACACAATCATAAATATAAAAAAAAATATTTAAAAAGTCGAAGATCCACTTTTACTTGACCTTTCGTACCTAAGCGGCGGTTACTAAAACAGGGATCACGCTGTATCTTCAATTTTACTGGACCGATTTTGATGAAACATGCCGCATTAATTAAGTCAGAATAGTATTTTTAAGATTGGAACAGTTTAATCAAAATCTACCCGCTAGTTTTAACATGAAGTCCGAATAAACAAACAAACAAACATCGACGGATTCTGTTTCAGAAGCCCCGAATTAGTCGGTCTGTGTAGTTTGTTTTTAAATATCTTTGATTAAAAAAAAATACATTTAAATATTTTATAATAGATAGATAGATATATATGTACTATGGTCTCTACCTACCCTTATAGCGCATCGGCCGTCAGTGTGTGTATGTATGCATGTTACATATTTTACTGCATTTAACTTAGGTAATTCAAAATTAAGTTCATCACTCGGCTCTGTGTCGCCGGTGTAACAATAGCGTCACTCCATCTTTCCCGTGCATGTTGTGAGAACCAGCTAATGGATATACCAGGATAAAATGGGCAAAAGCGTTATATTGTTATTTAATCCAAATCTACTGCGACCTCCAATATGCCAGCTAAGCGTGAAGATTATAGTGAATCCCCCCTTTTTGAGGAGGAAGCCCATGTCCGGCTGTGGACTTCCATTGGCGCACCTATCTAGTACAGAATAAGAGTCAAGAATCAATGTCAAGAATTCTTCAACTGAATTTAACACTTGTTACGCCATCTAGTTTTCTACTAGAACATTACCCAAATGTACGAGAAAATTAGAGACAAATATAAATTAATTTTAGTAAAACCAGATTTAATCCTCAATATTAATATTTATAACATAAGTGTTTTTAATAGGACGCAAATTGAATTTTATACTTTATAAACAGAAACTTAAAAATTATTTATCATGAGCTTACCGTTCGACTTTTCTATTTCATGAACAGACAAGTCGAAGGGTGGAGTTTCAAGCAAAGCTACGCGTTATAAATATTTACGAGTAAAGCCCACAGAGCCTTATTTTATTTAACTGCTGCACTACTAGATGGCGCTATTCTACATTTATTAGCTCGTGAACATTCTTCTTGTATTTTCATTCTATCATCTTATTTATTTTACTTTGAGGCCTTTTCGACACCCTTTTTTAGGTTTCAGATACATAATAAAAATAATTATTATTAATAATAAATATAATAATTAAGATACATTTG
This sequence comes from Thaumetopoea pityocampa, assembly GCA_017165845.1. Classification (NCBI taxonomy): domain Eukaryota; kingdom Metazoa; phylum Arthropoda; class Insecta; order Lepidoptera; family Notodontidae; genus Thaumetopoea; species Thaumetopoea pityocampa. The sequence continues at coordinate 13,202 of WUAW01014069.1, read as the reverse complement.
TAAACAAATGCATGCGGGGCTTTGTTTGGGTGGACCTGTTTTACTCTCGTTTTTCGTGGGAACGCAATGAGGAGCTAACACTTTTGAACCTTATAAAAAAGGAGGGGTCGTGGTTCGCCACCTAACACGCCTCGTTTCCAGCGGGGGCGAATACTGGGCTACGGATGGGACTTTGCTCGTGGCAATTGGAAAAAAGTGATCTCTGCCTACTCCAATTCTTCGGTAATATAGTGGTCAGAATCCCCACTTGCCACGCGGGATACCGGGGTTCGATTCCCCGCCGGCGAGCCAGGGAAAAAATCGTTAAATGTAGCAGAGTGGCTATCCGCAGCCCACATTTCGCCCCCGCGGACAACGAGACGTGTCGGGTGGCGGACCACGACACCGCCATTTTAAAAGGTTAAAAATGTTAAAGTTCTTCATTGCGTTTCCGCGAATTAATGGAGAGGAAAGGAAAAAGGATGAGGTAGGAAAGATGTATTGAGCAAAGAATATGGAATTTTGGAATAGGATTATAGGATATAGGATTTCGGAGGGAGTAGGAAGATACAGTAGTAGTTCGGGGGACCGGGGTCGCTTACCCGTATATTTAAGTCTATTTGCCGGACAGGCTGAAAGACTGAGTACTCCCAGACCTTAGATACTTATATAGATAAATAAAATACATAAATAGATAAATACATCCATGACTCGGATACAAACATTCGTGTTCATCAAACAAAGTTTGACCTTGTCAGGGTTCGAACCCGGGACTCATTGACATAAAAAGCAGGGTCAGTCCCACTATACCAGTCAATTGTCGGGTAGTAAGTACGCAATAATTAATTTGATAACTGATTATATATTAATAAAATTTCAGTCAGGGAGTACTTAGTCTCTTAGCCTGTCCAGCAAATAGTCTTAAGTATATGGGTATTAAGCGTGGGCAGGCCTTAGACAAGGTGGACCGACAACCTGATTAAGGTTGCGGGGGTCCGCTGGATGAGAGCAGCGCAAGACCGATCTTTCTGGAAATCCTTGGGGGAGGCCTATGTTCAGCAGTGGA